>CM046344.1:4593499-4831216 GCA_025403435.1 Artocarpus heterophyllus
CCCACACATGATCTTGAGTTAGCTGCTGTGGTTTTCGCACTCAAAATTTGAAGATGTTATCTATATGGCGCAAAGTTCGAGCTATATTCAGATCATCAAAGTCTGAAATATTTGTTTACTCAAAAGGATCTCAATCTAAGGCAACGAAGATGGACTGAGTACATGGTGGACTATGACTTTAGTATCCAATATCATCCTGGAAAAGCAAATGCCGTGGCAGATGCTCTAAGTCGTAAGAACAACGGACGTATAGCCAGTTTAGCATTGGAAGATTGGAGACGAGTCACCATCGCCGACTTCAACTTGCAATATTATGAAGATAACGAGAGAGCTTTCTTATTCAATGTGATAGCAACTCCTACGTTAATTCAGAAAGTAAAACAAGGACAATGGCACGATGAAGGATTACGTAGGGTTTGGGAGCAAATACAAAATGGAGAACAACTGGATGGATGGCAGATTGAGCCAGAAGGATTTTTACTTTACAAAGGAAGATTAGTTATTCCAGAGGATCCATATCTCAGGCATGCGGTGCTAGATGAGGCTCACCGTTCAAAGTTTGCTATTCATCCTGGAAGCACAAAAATGTATATGGATCTAAAACGACAATACTGGTGGCGAGGAATGAAACGAGATGTAGCAACCTTTGTCTCTAAGTGCATGACGTGCCAACAGGTTAAAGCGGAACATCAAAAGCCTGGAGGCGAGTTGAGGAGCTTACCTATTCCAGAATGGAAGTGGGATCATGTGACAATGGACTTTGTTACCGGATTTCCTAAGACTCAAATAGGGCATGACGCCGTTTGGGTAATTGTAGATCGTTTAACTAAGACAGCCCACTTCATCCCAATCAGAACTAGTTATAGTGTCTCAAAATTATGTCAATTATACGTGGAAAAGGTAGTGACATTGCATGGAGTGCCAATGTCAATAGTTTCCGATAGAGATACACGTTTCACGTCGAAATTTTGGAGAGGATTGCAGAGGGCCTTGGGAACTCAATTGAATTTTAGTACAGCTTTTCATCCTCAAACAGATGGACAATCTGAACGTGTCATTCAGATTCTCGAGGATATGCTTCGGGCTTGTGTGCTGGACTTTGGAACAAATTGGGCTGCACAGCTGCCATATGTTGAATTCGCATATAACAACAGTTACCAAGCAAGTATTAGAATGGCTCCATATGAGGCCTTATATGGTAGACCTTGTAGATCTCCATTGTGTTGGGCTGAAAAGGAAGAGCGTCTTGAACTTGGGCCTCAGTTTATCAGAGAAACAACGGACAAGATCCAGATTATTCGCGAACGTCTTCAGACAGCTCAAAGTCGACAAAAGAGTTATGCAGATAAGAGGAGGCGACCTTTAGAGTTCATGATCGGAGACTTTGTGTTCTTAAAAGTGAAACCAAAACGAGGTGTATCTCGATTTGGTGTTAAAGGAAAGTTAGCACCAAGGTATACAGGACCGTTTGAGATTGTGGAACGCATTGGAACGTTGGCATACCGTTTAGACCTACCACCACAATTGTCTCATGTACATAATGTGTTTCATGTATCGATGTTGAGAAAGTATGAACCCGACCCTTCACATGTGATCATGTGGACAGATGTGCCGATTCAAGGAGATACGAATTATGAAGAAATTCCAGTTCAAATACTGGATCATGAAATAAAAATATTACGTCGTCGTGAAATTCCTTTGGTGAAAGTGATGTGGCAACACCATGATGTGGAGGAAGCCACATGGGAACTTGAATCTGAAATGAGAGAAAAGTATCCACATTTGTTTTAACATTGTAATCAGTGTAAGAAATTTCGAGGACGAAATTTTTTTTTATAGGAGGGGAGAGCTGTAACACCCGTATTTTTAACGGGCATGATTTTGTAAAATTTAATGAATAAAATGTGACTATTAAAAATTACTAAGTTGTTTATGATCATTAAAAAAAAAAATACCACTTTAGTATTTTCTTACCAAGTCTTCCTAAGAAACATTCAAAATTTACCAACACTTCTACCAATCTTGTCTTCCTAAATTATTGCTCAATTATATAGCCTTCTTCTTATTTTGCTAAAGGTATCCGAAGGGGACATTGAATTATTTTCCCTCAATTCATAAAAGACATGGAAATATTTTCTCAACCACCTCTTTAATTATTTCCTTATCTTCTTCTATAATTCACTCCAATTGTCCCCTCAATTATGTTAGCATGATTTGCTAAAAATCTTCATGGGAGACAAGATGATATTTTCCTTTAAGACTCTTTTGTTTCTTCTTACAACTTTCCCCCGTAAATATCCCATTCCTCTTAAGCATTTTGATATCTTTTTATTTAACTATCACCACCTTCTTCTCTAGTTCTCATTCTCTCCCTTTCTCACTTCAAATTTCTAACTAAAGACATAGAGCACAAAGCTCTCTTTGTGGCCAAGACAATTATAATTCCCAACCATGATCGAGGCGGTTTTAGAGTTAATTCAAGCTTGATTGTTAACCCGAACTTTGGTGCTTTTCAAAGAATTTTTGAGGTAGGTTTTCTTTAATCTAAACTTAGTTTTTAGTATGTATTTTCTCCATGTTTAATGCATAATTTTCGTGTTCAAAATTCATGCAAATTTCTAGTTATGTTAACCTGCATCCTTAAACATTTATGAACAAAAACTTGAGTCTTGAGTTACAACCCACAACCAACTTTTATTTTGGTTTGATGACAATGTTAGAAACATGTTAGGAATGTTTAAAACCGGTTTCCATAACTTTAAGATTGATGTTCTAATGTTTTGAGCTTAAAGAGCAAATTTAAGCATGTTTTCATCATTATTTACAAGAAAGGCTAGAGATATAATTTGATAATGATTTTGGTATAAAACTCATGAGAATATGTTTATTCTGATTATATAATGCATGTTGCATATTTTGGAATGGTTTTGAGATTTTAAACAAGGATAATATGCTTTAAGTTAAAGAAAAATTTGACATCCCATAAACTTTATAATACCTCTATGGGCAGTGGCTATTTCTTACAATTCTGGAGTTAAATGAAAATGAATTTTGTAAATTGGTTTGCATATTTAAAAAGTAGACATCCTAAGCTTTCCAATGAGCTATCATGACCCTAAATCGGAGTTGTATTTTAATTTCTATGAATTTTTTAATTTTCGGATTAGAAACTAGTAAACCTGCCAGTGGTAATAAACCACCCGTCTATCTTAAGTAAACCACCTGTTAACCCGTGTGTTAATTGTAGATAGTGAACCCGCCTTTTTACAAAAGTATACCACCAAGTTGCCATGGTATACTAGCTGTTAACTTGAACCAAAAACCCAATTTTGCTCACCTTCTAGTCTCTTAATGTCTTACAACCTTTCCAATACTATCCTAAATGATTTATGAATTCTTATTAGAGACTAAAACATAAAAATTGCTTCTATGTATTTTATATTGCGTTTAAGATAAAAATTGTTTACTTGGTATTTAAAGAACAATTGCATAAAAATACTTTAATGGCACTAGTAGACGGGTTTACACATAATTCACTTATGAATGTGATTATACGTTGTGCTTTAGTTTTAATTGTCCTTATGCATGCCTTAGGGTCAAGGATGTGTGGAGCTAACGTTAATTAATTCCGAGAATAAAAGTTTGTTGTTAAGCTTTGAAGGTAGGGATTCTATTACTCATCTTTTGTGAGGTTTTGGTAAATTAAATTTGATTGTTTTATGTTGTAAAATATGTATATTGTATAGCGATAAATATAATGATTTGACATATGTTATAAATTGAGAAGCATGGTTAGGAAATTGACTCTATAAATATAAATTGAATACAAAGGAATAGTGAGATGTAAAAAGGGCGACGGTTACGTCCTTGGGCACGAATACCCTAAAAGGAAAAATAGGGGGAAGGTGATGACGCTTCCTTGGGTTGAAAGTCCCAGAACACACTGTACAGGAATCGATTTGGTGAGGACTCGGGGCTTGATGTCCCCTCACCGGAACACCCTTGAAATGTTTATAGGGTGATCAAGTACGCCCATTTGGGTTTCGATGAGTTGAGTGATACTCAATTTAACATGGATACCTAGGAACAATGATGATTGGTAATATTTGTATAAATGTGTAATTATGACACTTGGTAATGATTAACTACGGTATCCATAAGATGTGATCATAATAAACCTCATAATCTGGAGTATGATGTAACCTACTAACCATGCAGTTTTTAATGTGGTAATGGATAAACCATAAGGTGAGTCATGATTTCCCTACTGGGCATGTCGATGCTCATCCCTATCATATCTTCATATCTCAGGTGGAACTCAGTGCAACATATTTGAAGAGGAATAAGCGAAAACAATCTTGCTGTTTTCGTGTTAGAAGACCCTGTTTAATTACAACTTATCTACAACATGTAAGAGTTGTATTATTTTTTTTTATGGCTGTGTTAAGTTATTTGGGAATTGTACTATGGTGATGATGACTGTAATTATATATATTTGGTGCTACACTAAAAACTGTGGTTTGTATTTAAAACGTTTATTTTTATTTTTCTTGTTGTTTAAAGACCCATGGGCATTGTTAAATTGATTTAAATAATATAAAATTTAAAATTATTTTTATTTATTTAAAACTGTTAACCCCCACATAGGGGTGTTACAACATCTCTATAACAACAAAGGATTGGAGAGAGAAAAAAAGAATAAGGACAATGTGGAATGTATTTGGCAAGGTATTATTGCATCCTTCGCTGTTCCCAACACCATGAAGAAGAAATTGATGACAAGCGTAGTAAAATGGCCAAAGACTTTATATGTAACCTAAAGAAGGCTTTCATTGAACCCCCATGAAAATGACCCCAATGTTTTTAAGTTCTTTGCAGAAATAGTTAAAATTTATCCTTCTATTCGTTTGAACCAATAGATTTTATGAGATACAAACTTAGTGACGAGCAAAAGGGGATGTTGAAACAAACAAAAGAGATAAAAGCTGAGTACGATCTCGAGCACTCGACGGGTTGTTCGAGATATCCAAAAGGAGAGTGTGATTGGGTAAGAAAAACCGTCATTTATTCTCAATCATTTGGCGCCTAAACTAGTCTCAAACTGACATTAGACAATAGTTATTAACCGTTGCCTAATTTCTAGACATATTATATCTGTCGATTAGAAAAGCATTTTGTCGTCTAATGTCCCACGTGTACTAGTGAAAGCTCATTAATCAACAAGAACATCAATTTCTGTAAATTATTATAGGATATGTTTTTAACAAACGAGTTGAAACTTGTAAGTTTGAATTAACACATTTTTACTTACATTTTTATATAGTATGTGAGAGTTTGAATTATGAACAATGTACACATTTTATATGCTACAGTACAAAGTAAAAATGTGTTACAATACTGTAAAGCTCTCACATACTATATTGTACGTTTAAACTTGTTTGAACTTATTTGCTTAACACTTTATTAATCTGTTCCAATTAAATATGCAAATATTATTATTGAAGTTTTTTAGTACTTTTGTTAGTTATTTACTTAAACTCTCATTTGACCTTATATCCTTATAAAGTTATAAATTAATTTATCTAGATAGTATAGTATCTATCTTCAATTATTTTAGAATAAAACTCATGTCTTTGTCAAGAGAGCTAACATTATCTTTCTTTGTCTTTTGGTCTAACTATATCTTGGTACATAATTAATTGTGCACATCTATATATGTTATTTTTTTGAACTTTTAATCCTTTTTTTATCAAGAAGAACTACGAGAGCACTAATAAAACCCTAAAAGCTAATGCCTAACAGAAAATATGTAGCTAAGTGCAGCAGTATTAGTTTGGCAATTAGTTGGCTAATGTTGATTAATTAACTTAAATAGACATAACTGGACTCATAATCACCGATGCCACCAACTAGGAAATTGCTAATTAACCACTAATTACTTAACCAGATTATGCCACCGACTAGGAAATTGCTAATAAACCACTAATTACTTAACCAGCATAATAATCGTAATCATATCTGTCGTTGAAAATAGTATCTTTTACAACTAGAGATTTGGACTAATTAAGAACATAATTATCAACCATATTCACTTGCAATTTCAAGACCCCACCCATTAACATTGGTTTTTTTTGAAAACTGTTAAAGTGATTTTATAGTTGGAGGGATTTGCCGCAAAATAATTATGCATGAAACTACAAGATCTTTAAACAAAGTTTGGTACTATGTTAATCAAAACATTCAAACTTCTAAATTAATCTCGAGCTGAGTTAATTTTATGACTGTCCAATCATACTTTATAAATTAATGTGCATATAAATATGACTCCGACGCATGCAAACGTGGAAAACCCAAATAATTGGAAAGAAATGACAGATCATCGAGTTGATGACAATGCTTGTACTGAGAAACAAAAAGAATTCTACGCGTGTACCCTCTTTACTTCACATGCCACGAAAAAATGATGTACATTGACGGATTTGACTGCCGATGGAGCCCCGCGTTGACATAGGTCTAAAGGATTCCAGCAAAAACCCGCCTTTTCGCTTTAGACACAGCCTCTGTTAGGGTTTCACACTTTCTTTGTTTGTGCAGTGCCTCAACTATGGGGACCTATATGCCGGAGTCCAACACCGCTTCTGAGATGTTCGTCTGGGTCCTAGTGATTAGTTGGTTTATACCAATGATATGAGTATTCTTTTACTTGATATTCAGTTTGTTCTTAGAGATTTATTGTTCTTTTAATGTGGTTTATTTTGATTTTGTAGATTTTACGAAGATGGAGCATAAAAAAAATGAAAGCTAGAGTTGAAGAAGTTGTTGAGCGTCGCGGCCATGAAAATGGGCACTGCGACGCCATTGAGCGAATATGCCGTGCAAAATCCATAGGACGCGGCACTGCGGCGCCATTGTTAGCACCGCAATGCCGGAAGAGAAAGTCGTGGCGCCTGTTGAGAATTTTCAGCTAACTGATTTGTTTTGGGTCCAGTTGACCTAATGTTATCCTAAGAGTATAAATAGCTCACTCTGGGGTATTTTTAGAGAAATTTTGGACTTTGAAAAGAGAGAGAGAAAGGTTGGTATTGAGAAGGAGAAGACGGTTCTACCAACAATAGAATTGACTTTAATTTTGACAACCAATATCTTTCTTTTTCCTTTTCTATGTTTAAGAATTTGTTTATGATGTTTCTATTTCAGTTATAAACTAAATTTTCTTATCAAGGGCTATGATAGCCAGATCATGATGTTTTCAATTATTTTATCAATTATTAATCAAAGAATTGTTTTTTCCTAATTAAGTTTTCATCACTGTTCTTAATGCTTCTGATTAACTAGCTACTAATTAAATGATTTGTTAATTCATAGTTTCTTTGTGCATGCCTCTCTCTTCGAGGCGAAATATGGTGGTCACGCTCTGCCGACCCTCAAATTCTCAACCCTAGAGATGGAACTCTAAGTTCTACGGTGAATATGTTAAACATGTATGCCCTAAGGAGTAAAATATTGTAATATGTTTTTGGAGATATTTTTATCAATAAAGAATTTATTTATTGTTCATATACCAAATGTTGTCATCTTTACATTTATATTTATTGAATGTATGTTAAGTAAACAAAAGTCTAAAACTATCAATCTAAACCTTTAAGAATCAGGAAAATGATGGACAGATTATGCGAAAGACATGATTCTAAAGATGATGGTCTAAATCATAAGATCCACAATCGAGGGAATAAAGTTGGGCGCTTTATTCATGCTAAGATTGTTATAATGTCTAAACCTTTAAGAATCAAGCATATGATGGATAGATTATGTAGAAGACATGATTCTAAAAGTGATGGTCTAAATCATAAGATCCACAATCGAGGGAATAAAGTTGAGCGCTTTATTCATGCTAAGATTGTTGTGTTGTTTACATCCTTGACAGGAGATAGCTTATCTTGGCCATCGAAGTTGGACTCTGCGAGTAGAAACATTGGTACATTGTCATAGGTGATAATGTATAGGGTCAAGACATTAAATGGAATTGATTTAGATTAATAATTTCATCTGTGCAAATTAATTCACTTTAAACAATCATATATGTTGTATCTTAATCCTGAAATGACTAATGGGCCCGTTACCTGGTCTTATGTTTTTTGATGTACCAAAAGGTGATATCTTGATTTTGTGATGATACACATACCAGTATGTTGTAGACATGACTCTTGAAAGCATAGACATGTTATTCATACATATTGAATCCATAGCTCCATTGGTGAAGTCAATGATATTCTCTTATATGCGTTACCCTATAATCGAAAAACTGAAACGCTCACCCATTTGGATGCATAGATGTTACTGAATGATATATAGTTCTTAGATGGTAAGTTTTCCAATGGTAGGATAATAGAACATAAGATAAAAATAATCAAGAAGGTAAGATGGCATTCATCCTTAAGCAGATTATGAATATCCTATGGGGATACGACACATTATAATATGTCATGGACACTTAGCCAATTTGGTGCTTCATAATTTTATATAGTTCAAGAATGTAGCTTTAAGCTTTTAGTAGAGTAGCATTAGAGTTGATAATTATAAATGTGTATTTGGGATATTATATTTTATAATTATTGAAGCTTGAACTATATAAGTCCATCACGTCCCCTTTGCTAGCTCATAATAAATCTTGTAACGACACGACGTGTTTTTCTAATAAATTGACGACTTATGTTAAATTATCAAATTAGTTGAAATTCGATAGGATCAGATAATTTATGTTTATTTATCGGTTGAATTAATTTTGTAAATTAATTCAAGATAAACTTGTTAAATTATCGAGAATATTTATTTTTCTTGAGATTATCCAGATATGACTGTTTTAATCAGATAACTTCTCTATTGACTTATTTGAATTAAAATTGAGGCTCTATCCAAAAAATCTCAGGTGGGAAATAAAAGATTCTTAAGGATCATATTATCGCAAGTTTGGTAGGCCGATTAATTAGTTTGGCCTGTTGATGGAGTAAGTTCTGCAGGCCAATCTGGAAGTTCAACCTGCCAATCTAACGACAATCTAATTACGCATTTTTGATGTGATTTTATCAGAAGTTGATCCAAATTTGAATTTTTGAGATCTTATCTGATAATGACTAACCCTGGGTCCGACTTTTATAAATAAGGAGTGAGTTTTCTCAGTTAAGTAGATCAGTTAACAGGTTTAGAGTGAATACTCTACTATGAGATACTCTGGAACTCCTGGTGTCACAACCTGTCTTTTCGGGCTGTGATAAAACTCTTTCTTACTTACTTTAGGGCAAAAATTTAGGAAATTTTTTTTTTTTTAAAACGGAAATAAATATTTACTTACATTAACTTTGATAACTCCAAAAATACTTTCACATACTTGTATTTACATAATTAATACTTTTACTTTCATAACATCTTTCTTTTAATCATTTCATATCAAAATAACTTTAAACATGCGTAGCGAAAAACATTACAGCATCGGACTCCATACCCAATCTGCACACCTCATCCGTCCGCCAGCTCATCATTATGACTCATTCTAACCTTTTCATCGGAATACCTACAGCATGAAAAACTTAATGAGCTAACGCCCAGTAAGTCCCATAAATCCCACATGGATATTCACATGAATGCATGAATCAATTATGCTTTCTTATAAACTTTCTTTATCCTCGTCATTTCTTATCTTTACTAGGGCCCAAGTGTTCGTACCATTGCTCAATTTCATTTAGGTCTACGTAACACCGTGACCGTAACATATCCTTTAAACTCCCCTTGAGTTAGGAGCCGGTACGACACTTTTCTTAATTTCTGGTGATACATTTACCAGTCTATTTATTATGGTTGACATACCATGCATGAAGTGATAATCACATATTATCCATGAAACATAAATTCTCTTGCATAGCTTAGTACACACAGGTACTTACTTTTTATATACACTGGTACACATTAATATACGCACAGGTATATAGCATAATGTACTCACAGGTACTTAACATAAAATGTACACACAGATACCTACTTTATACATACTCAAGTATTTATCATTGTACACACAGGTACGAAATCATGATATACATGCTCATTTTCATTATTGTACACACAGGTACACAACATATTATACACACAGGTACAAAATCATGGTACACATGCTCATTTTCATTATTGTACACACAAGTACATAACAGCTTGTATACACTGGTACACATTAATATGCTCACACTTATTCATACATGACTATACCCCTAGGTATTCATATCATGGCAAACATATAAGTTTACACTTAATTATACGCACAAGTATACATATACATACATTTCTTTCTAAACCTACATTTCACACTGTAGGTGGGTAGGGTACTTACTTGATGCGAATGTCAGGCGACTTAACCTCAATTTCCCTTCTCCTAGACTCCTAGGATCCTGTTGGCCAATTACAAAGCCATTAGCCAAATTTCACTATGTTTCGATACGAAACATCCGTTAGTTAATAAATTGAGTTGCATTACTATGTACAACTCTAAAAACCACTGATTTTTTCTTATTTCTATCTAACTTTACCCTATCGTTTCTAACGAAGGGCGAGAACCCTTTCTAGTCATTTTCTTATTTCATTGGAAATATTTCAAAACGGTTCGGTTTATTTGGACAAAAATGACGATTTTGCCCTTCGTGAGTTTACTAACCTACCCGAGCTCGATTTCGTTATTCTTACGAAAATAACAACATACTAATTTTAAAATAACACCCTAGTGGGTCAAATCTCTTTATTTCTCAATTATGCCCCATTTTCATAAAACTTTGCCGTTTAGTCCCTAAACTGAAAATTTTGACAATTTTACCCCCAGGACTAAAATTTACTTCTTTGCATCAAAATTTCCTATTTTTCTCAAGGATCATTTTTACTTAAGGGTACCGTACCTTAAATCATTTGCAAAAATAATATTTTTGCCATTTAACACTTTTTTCACTTTTAATATATTCTTGAAAAATCAAAAAATCACAAACGATTGAGTTTTTAGACAAACCGTCCCATGACCTAACAGTTTCATCGAGATCTACAACTTTTATGTTTTAACTTTTCCCAAAATCTCACTGTACAGGGGCGTTTTTGACTATTTTTCAAATCTGCCGAGAAGGAACTTTTTCTTTCAATTTAGTCCCTATGGCATTTTTACAAAAATCCATTTCAAACTTGCAATTCTACCCCTGCAGAAACCATTCCATGCCTTAATCCACACATTCTCATGCTCAGACATCTCTTTTACAAAGTCAAACATCAAAATTACAAAAATAACACTTTTTGCAAAAATTGTTATTTTGCACTATAAACCAAAGTTTCACAACTCCAATCATCACATATACATAAAATTCCAGCAAATACATGCTCAAAACCCCTCATGGGTTTGAAAGAATAAAATCAAAACAAAATTCAAAACTTTAAACTTTAAAACTTACCCAAATAACACGTTTTGGATTTCTAGCCTTCAAAGGCTTCCTGAACTTCTTCTTGGACTTCCTTTCCATGCAAAAATAGCATGGATTAATCTTTGCCCTTTACCCATGAAAAATCCCTTGAAAACTCATGAAAAAGTTTAGGATTTTACCTTAAAACTTGTGGGAAATCCTTGTTCTTGCTTGTAAAACTTGTTTGGGGTTATTTTTGCAAAGTTTGGGGGCTGAGAAATTTTTTTAGAGACCTGGACATGACTGCCGAATCTTGGAAGGAAAGAAAGGAAGTGAATTTTTGTGATAACTTTGCCTTAAATGCATCTTTATCACATTTGGTGACTCATGGTAACCCATGAGTATACCACTAGGTGTCCTCATCTTATTGGGCCACATTGCATGGCTTGTTGGCCCAATAGAATTCAAGCAAATGTCCACTTTGTGGAGTTAAAAATTTATACTGTGTAATTTTTCATCACACAGTATTTTTTCTATACTGCCGTGGTCAAATCAGTGTACCTTCTATCCTTAGACTGTATAAAAATATTTAACTTACTTTTCGTTTACTTTTGGAGGCCAATCATAACATTTTTCAAATCTGTGTTTTCATTTAGCAGTATTCTTATACTGCTCTGGCCTCCTTTCTACCCCCGGTTAGGGTTAGGACAACCTCTATGTCCTATTTACATTCTAATCATTCATTCGTTTATATCACAATTTTACAATTAATTGTGACATGAAATTCATTTTATGGATATTATGCATAAATCTCTGAGTCATCAAACTCATAAAATTTGTATTTTACAATATCCACCATTGCATTACATATGCCATAAAATTTGCAATCAATGCCGCTCATTCATATTTTATTGTAATTTTCACATAAATTACAATTTTTACAAAATTTCATATTTTTAAGAATAAATTCATTAATTAAACCTAATTAAATATTAGGTTTTATTGATGACGTTTCCTTGGTCATTACACCTGGGAGCTATTGTTCACAATCACAAACCTTGGCTCTAGGTCTTCTCAATTGGTTGGAAGGAGAATTACCGAGAAAGAGCTGTACGATGTATACCAACACACACTTCGATTGTGGATAGAGAATAGCAAAGAAGACCAATTGGTTAAGGCTCTTCTGGAATGTTCTTCTCTTCACTGATTGTAGGAGCTCTTCAGCATACTAAGGTTAGTAAGATCTGATTAATTTATATATATAGCATATCAAACTTATATTTTAGAAAATACTCTGATTTAAAATTTTTAAAATTCCATTGCATACTCGTTTTTGCAATAATAATCTAGAGGTAGGCAGAGATGTTAGCTTTTAACAAGGTGGAGGAAGGGGTCAATGGCTTTTCAACCATTTCCACCAGACACATCGTCTGGTGGCTTTGCGACTCTTAAGGTTCGAGTCACGTACAGATATGGTGGTACTCCATCTATTGTGTTTTCGGCTCTTCGTGATTCCATGTTTCTTGGCCTCTTTGATGGCATAAATCAGCTTGTCTTTGATGGTTCTTTCTATGTTGCTAAGGTTTTATTTTTGTTTTGTGGTTGATGGTTGTGCCAAATAATGGCAATGTTTTTTCCACTTTATAGTTTATGTGTTTGAGTTTTTGTTTTTGTTTTTATTTCGAGTATATGATAACATAGATGGTTTCTCTACCTTTTGAGCTTGCTTAGAGGCCGTTAGATTGATGTATGGTAGTCTCTTGGTTCCACTAGACTTGTGTGTTTAAGCAGAGTTGGTAATGGCCTTAGTGCTATAGGTTATTGGTCCTTAATCAATCAAAGGACTCTATCGATTGTAGAAGTCTTGTCAAAACAAGCTTTATGTGTGGTTAACTATTGGTGTGTCGAGGAATTTTCTTGTTGTCAGATCTTGGTGTATGTCTTTCTTCCTGAGCTTCATCACAATAATTTTATTGATGGATGTGATCTCAATTGAGTGTTTTATCTCGTGTACCACAGGTTAATGGCATTGGTGTTTGTTTTAGTTGCATACAATTCCTCTTAAAAAAAAGAGAGAAAGAAAGAAATTAATAGAGGGATTTGTCAAACTGAAAATCAACTTGGACATAACATATAATCTATTGATCATATTTTGAACCATGACCGTTGGAATCAAAAAATGGTCGAAGCAAATAATCAACATAATCGATTCAAATTTTCAATAGAGAAAACACTTCCTTCGTACGTGGCACAAAAGACGACCACATGGAAAATCAAGGGCCAATATCCTGATAAATTTGGGCCATGGAAAGTGGCAGCACTTTGGCCCATTTAGCAATGATAAAAGGGTTGGTTTATTTTTGCGGCTTTGTTTGCTAGTCGCCCATCAATTTTCATAACCAAATGTGGACTACCACACTTCTTGACATTTAACTTGTTTCTCAAAATTACACCAAGGTCCAAAGGCTTTTAAAGAATTTTAGGCCAGCCCATCCCCTTGTAATTTGGCTTTCACATTTGAAAAGTGATGGCTTTAGGGGAACAAATGTCGAAGGTGCCAAAATTAATTTTTAGAATGTACCTGGGAGTATTGGTCAGAACCGTTTGCTGAAAAACACTTTTAGCATATAGAGCTTTATACTATAACATGCTTTTGTTTAATATCATAGCCTATAAGAGCTTTATACTGTAACAACTAAAAATCCTGGTTTAAACCAAAAATGCCAAATACAGTAGTGTCAGGTTGGTGAGATCTCTAATATAGCTGTGGAACTCAAGTCTTCATATCCAATTCTACTGAAGTACAAAGGACTTGAGATCAAACTCTCTTTTCCAACATCAGAAAAGGTTAGAGGAAAGAGAATTGATTGTTATTTCTCATTGCATAACCTACTAAACTTAAGAGAATAGGAATGACAAGAAGAAAAAGTGATTGATAGCTTGTATGTTAATTCTCGATACATATATACGCTTTTTTTGTTTTGTATGTCATTAATTTCTACACAATAGATAAAATTAAGAATTGTAGCATAAAAATTAATTTACCGTAGATAAGTGAGGGCAGCTTAGTTAGTTTTAAACCCCTCCACCCTAACTATAAGTTGAGAGTTCGAGTCACGCTTTGCCCCACTTAAAAGTAAGTGGCATTCTCCCTCACTTTATGTAAAAAAAAAAATTAATTTAGCGTAAGACTCAACTTAAAAAGGTCTAATAATTATATGGAATAACTAAATTTTTTAACATTACATAGTTTCAACATTAATGTTATTTTAAATCAATTATCATATTATATTTTTGCTTTTACATGTATAGAAAAGTATGGTACTCTAGAAAGACTGCCACCCACGCATGCATATACATACATATAACATACATAATTCTTTCAAGATCTAATCTCAATTTCTAAACTAAATAAGTAGTTTGCTTTACCTTTTCTGTAATTGTTGGCTTTACGAATTAAACTAGATAACACCAAAATATAACATGATATGGAATCGTTTTCCTCATATAATCCATCCTTTTCATGAAAAGGGATTGAGGGATTATTCTCTTGAACTGTGCACCATGTCTCATTTAGGTTCGGCTAGTATTGATTTTGGAGGTTGCTTTAATATTTTTAAAACGTGTTTGATAACCCTTTTTTTACACAACAACTTAAAATTGTTGCCTATAAGTAGTTCAGGAATTAAATGAGGGGATATCATGATTTTCTTTGTTAGATAATAGTATAATTGAGACATGGTTATATATTTTAATTATTAAGTTAAGATGCAATTATAATTTTTCTTATAAAACAATAACATGTCTAAAATTTTTATTTTTTTAAGATAAAGTTGACATTTTAAAAATTAAATAAGAGCACATGCCTCACTTTTTATGTGACTTGTTCATGTTAATTTGGCTTATAGTGTCCTAAATCTATAAAAAGTCACATGTTCAAGTCTAAGTTCTTAAACACCTAAAAAAAACTCTAAATTATTAAGCATGTGTTTGAAATGTTTGCTAAAACTAATTAGTTTTAACTAACTACAATACAAAGCTCTTCACAGCTACAATAAAAAAACAAAAAGTCGCTATAATGTAAAACGTTCACATGTTATAGATCTTAGAACTATAATTCTAACCAACTTGTTAAACGGCCCATAAAATTCTTAAAAATTTAAAAATACGCCTTTCATGTTTTTCACTCTAGCAAAGCCAATAATAATAATAATAATAAGAAACAAATAAATAAATAAATAAATAACAACATAAAATTATAAAAAAGAAAAATTATAACTTATATTACACCTGGACCCAATGGCGGTCCAGAAACAGAGAGAAAGAGAGGGTCATTCCAGTAAACTCACGGCCATGATTCAGCTATTAGGATCTCAACAGCTGTACGTGGACGACCAAAGTTTTTTTTTTTTTTTTTTCCATTTTTTAAGATGACCAAAGTTTAGAAAAAATCTCAACAATAATAAATTCTTGTTACATATATATATGCATACATATAAACATATTCCGATCTCCTTCCTCTGTAAAAGCTCATCTCTCTCTCTCTCCCCTCTCTCTCTCTCTAAATCGTGGTATTAGAAGGAACTCAGAGTCTCTGACAAGTTGAGTTTTAGCTTTGAGCTCCGAATCAGAATCAACATGGATTCAAGAGTTTGGACAGCTTCAGAAACTTTTAGTTACATTAGTATTCATCGAAAATCTTTCTTCTCTACAAAACTCATCTCAAAACCAAACCCCTTTTGTCTTGTATCTCCGAAAACCCATCTCAAGAGGAAAGAAAACATCATTATGTTTGCGGAAAAACAGAGCAGAAGAAGAATATGTGCCATCGTTATGGAGAAGAAAACAGAGGATTCCGTACAAGTTTTCGAAGACACGGCTCCGAAAACCTCGGAGGATTTTGAGATTCCGAGGTTGTCGGAACAGAGATCGGCGAGGAAGAGAAAAGAAAGAAATACCTATCTTGTCGCTGCGGTTATGTCAAGTCTTGGAGTTTCTTTTGCCGCTATTATGGCCGTTTATTACAGATTCTCTTGGCAAATGCAGGTGAAAACACTGAAAATTCTTAATTCTGTTTTTTTTTTTTTTTTCCTGAACTTCTGCAATAAGATCTGTTCATTTTTATCATTGATAAGTACCATTATTTTAGCTGTTATTTTTTTTAACTCTCTGATTTATAAACAAGGTGGTTGTGTTATGAAATGTAATTAGGAAACGTAACACGTGAATATTTATAAATCTGACCGTTAAAAATTAATTTAACTATTAAAATAACAGTAAATATTTATAAAACTGACATTTGAAAAATTAATCTAACTAGAAAAATTTCTATACAGTAGAAATTCTCCTTTTTTATGTTTTTTTTTTTTTGGTGTGTATCATAAACAGGGCGGTGAATTCCCACTTGATGAAATGTTCGGCACAGTTTTTCTTGCTGTTGGCTCTGCGGTGAGTTTCAATTAGTGAAATTTTGTTTACTTATTAAGTTAAAAGTTAATTAATCAATTATTAGTCCATATATAATCTTGAAGATGTTAAACTTCGCATATGGACTTCTTTAGGTGGGGATGGAGTTTTGGGCAAGATGGGCCCACAGATCGCTTTGGCACGCTTCATTGTGGCACATGCACGAGGTGATATAAAAACATTATATTAGAAATTATTGAAGCTCATCCAATGGCGGCTTTGAAATTCAACCCGAGCATAATGCAAATTGGTCTTAGTCGAATCTTTTGGCATGTGATTTAAAACTAATATTTTGGCATTTTGCAGTCCCACCACCGGCCAAGGGACGGTCCCTTTGAGCTCAACGACGTGTTTGCCATCATCAACGCGGTGCCCGCCATAGCTCTCATGTCTTACGGCTTCTTCAATCCCGGCCTTGTCGCGGGGTTGTGTTTTGGCGCCGTAAGTATTATGCATAGATTATAATTCAGACTCTAGATCTCAACATTAAAGACAAAAGTACGTAGATTTATTGCTAAATTATATTTACAACCACTTTTACATGACGAATCTAAGGCCTTTATATTTTTCTCCTAACCCCTTAACAAAATTATGAAATTTGGGGTTTAATGCAATAATTTTTTCTTTTTAAAGAAAAAGGTTTGGTTTGAGATTTATTTTGGTCACATGTTTTCTTCCATGATCACGTGGAGAGATTTTTTTTTTTTTTGTTTTTAATCATGTGGAGAGGTTTTGGCATGCAGGGATTAGGAATAACAATGTTTGGAATGGCCTATATGTTTGTCCATGATGGTCTCGTCCACCGCCGTTTCCCTGTTGGCCCTATTGCTAATGTCCCTTATTTAAGGAAAGTCGCTGCAGCCCACCAAGTAAGTTAATTTGTTCTCTTTGAAGAGAATCAAGAAAATTTCATGTTATGCAATAATTTTAAAATATATGTTCTAATACTATCACAATTAAAAAAGTTATGTCATACTGTCATTTATATCACATGTTTAAATTGTTCTACGCTTGAACATGTATAGTATTTGTAAAAACTATGTTTCAAAATATGACGTTTATGAAATTTCCCGAGAATCAATCTTTCATCATTTTACAATTGAGTATTTCGAAGAGAGTTTCCACTCTTGTTCCCATTGATCAAGAACGCAAATTAGATTTTATTGTGTAATCAACGGTGAAAGATGAACAATCACGCCAATTATTATTGTTATTGTTGCTGCTGCTGTTGTTGTAACTACTGTCATCATGTTCTTATAATTCTTTGATTTTCTGTACTTTAGCTACATCACTCGGACAAATTTCAAGGAGTGCCATATGGATTATTCTTGGGGCCAAAGGCGAGAGTCTACTTATTAACTCTATTTACTAATCAAGTCTCCTTAATTCTATTTACTAATCAACTTTGTTATTTTTCCAGTAGGGATTAGATTTTGTGAGAAAAATGTGTGACTTTTTGTGTTAAATATTCATACAGGAAGTGGAGGTTGTTGGAGGAATGGACGAATTGGAAAGGGAAATTCAACGGAGGATTAAACTATCTGAAAGTTCATGACAATTCCGTATAGCAGATCTCTTAGTTTTGTCTTTGGTAGATGTAGAAATATAAAGCAAAGAAGAGTTTAGTTGTTTTTTTTTTTTTTTCTTGGAGAAAAAAAAAATCTTGATTCTATTCATGTATCACAGAACTCCACAAAGTGCAATTTGAGTAGTGGAAAATAAAGATGAAAAATCTATGCAGTGGGAATGCAAGATATATTTACTTCTGTTTTCCTTTATTACTTGGCATTGATGCGATTCAATGAAGTCAATGCATAAGATTTTGTCTTCGATTCTTACAACAATTTCTGAATAAAAAAAAGGGATGGTGGTACAACAATAAATAAATAAATAAATAAAATTAAAAAATTGACCTCAATCCATTGTAGTTTCCACATGGGCAATGTAAAAAGAACAATGTTATGAAGAATTAATGGTGTCGAATGCTACATACTAATAAAGAAATACGAGACTTATAGATGAGGTTAATTATATATCAGTTGTAGTATGTAACACTAGTGACGCTCTTGAATTTCTTTTTTTTTTTTTTATGTAAAAGCCACATCTTCTGTCTTAATTTTGAAAAGAAAAAGGATGTGTTTTGTCATGTGCTAAAAATAGACGTCGGAAAAATGCACCAAGATATGAAAGTATATTAAATACAAATATAGTTATAAACTAAATAGGTTTAAAAGAGAACCCTATCAGATTTCATATCTAGAGTATTCCTTCTAAAATCGGTTCACCATTTTTATTTTTATTTTTGAGAATTCTTATGTTGGAGAAAGCAATTTTGTTTCATCCATGAATGTCACGTATCCAAACCGGGTAGTGACGTAGCGATTTAATTAAAATTAATTATAAACACCAAAAAAATTTCTTATATTTTTAAAACATTTTTTTAGCAATTTCAAGAATATGACAAATTAAACTCAAATAGAATGGCACTAATGTTTAAACATAGCAAAAAAAAAATACTGAATTAACCTCAAAATTAATTTAAAACTTAAAATCTGCCAAATGCTGTCTGGGTCCCATCGGACCCATAACGGTGCACACATAGTACAGACATAAAATAAATACAAACAAACCATAATCTATCAAACACAATTAAAGAGCATGACTAAAGTTTCATTATTACATGTCTTGATAAAAACATATAACTAAATGACTCATGAATTCTGTAAGCAAAACAACAACACTTTACTCAGCAACATACTACAAATCACTTGGAGGGAGGAAAGTAAAACAGCATAAATAATAAGCGAAAGACTCAGTAGGACTTGAATTCTATAACGTCATTTATAAAATAAAATATTAATTCAAATAATATTCAAATAAATTATATGTTTATCGTTCATGTCATGTGATTTATCTCAAATTATACATTAATATTTACTAAGTGCAAAGCCTAATATAATCACCACCATAGTGTCCTGGATCGGGTTTCAAGATCTGCCTCTAGGTTGCCCTCTAAATGACCTAACTCTGTGTGGCATCATGCACTTAAAACTTAACCAATTGAGGATCTTAAACCAATTGATGTTTGAAAACCAATTTAATTATTTTATCTTACTTGGTATATTAATACCGAGATTTCAATATACATTTAATAACATTTATTCTATATGCACATATTCAAAACATTTGGAAATATTTATGTGTGATTTAATTCTTAAAAACATTTTAAGACTATGAGATGTGACCAAAACACTATTTAAAATTATGGCTACAAAGAAAGAGATTTAGAGTCTTACCTCGACCACTAATACCAAACACGTCTACTTCAAAATCTTGTCTTACTAAACGTTAGCTCCAAGGGACAGCGAGCAACCTTAAGTGTAGACTCAACTCATTATTGTTAAAACTTAGACATATTACAATAGTATGCAATTTCATGATTTCTTAGTATGCCTTTCCTAATTATAATACTTTATTTATTTACATAATAATTAATCACACTTTAAAATACATAAACAATGATTGTTGATAAGTAAAACAAGTGAAAACAAACTTAGAATGTATTTTGGAACAAAAACGATCTGGGTGGCCCGAAACTAGGCTTTCTAGTATAGTGCGGTCGACTAGGGTACATTACTTGTGGTCGACCGCATGTGTCGAGGTGGCGGGGTCGACCGTAGCGTCACAAACAAAAGTGCTCTGATTCAAGCTCTCGAACTCAAATCGAGTTCAAACCTTTCCAAACCAGTTTTAATGCTTCTAAAACATATTCTAAAGGTCCATAAAACATTGTATGAATTATGTAATCTTATTCATATACACGTACAACTCAATTTCATCATTATTCATGTATTTTTTTATCTTTGTCCCAAAAATAAAGAAATAAACATAAAAACCATGTTCAATAATTTCCTAACCTGATTTTGATGCTATGTTTTAGTTTGAAAAACACTTCATCATTCATTTCAAGGATGCTTTACACTTATCTAGCCTCAAATCATTACAGGCAAGCTTTAATTCTTGACGAACTTGTTCAAAACAGAGTTATTTAAAAGGAAAATATTACTCAGATATATGAACACGAATTTGAACACAAAATTAGAGATGAAAACTTTATAATGTGAGTTTAAATCACTCATAGTATTCCTAACCTCAGATTGGACGACTTGTTATTGACTTTGATAGCTCCAAACCTAAGTTTAGGTTCTATTGTGGCTGAAAATAGAAGCCTTTTGGTGTCTGAGTTTTGGTAGCAGCCTGAGAGAGGGAGAGAGAGAATGATGTGAAGGGGAGAGGAATAAAAAAGCTATGAGTGTTATGTGTGTGGTCTAGAAGGAGTCTGTCTTTTACTTATGCTTAGGGGAGTTTCTAAGCTTAAAACCATGGGTGCTCCTTCCTGGTTTTCTAAAGATTAGTTTCAAGATCTGAATTCTACACATGATCTTGGCCTGAGTATATTGGGGACTTGTTGGGAATTCTGGCATTTTTTTAATAAATAAATTAAAGAAAAATGTTTTAATTTATTTAAAACTGATTTTAAAAATAAAATGATATACCAAAATTTATTTTAAAACAATTCAATAATTGCTAAAAATAAAATAAAGCAAACAAGATAAATAAAAATGCAAATAATTAAGATAAAAAAAATCACAAAAGTAATTAATTAGTAATAAAGTTTTAATTATGCACACTAATTTACAAATGTTTGCATACTAATTATGGTTAATTAAAATTGGATATTACAATGGAGCAAGATGTTTGAGCTGTGGAATTAGAATTTTAACTGATTTACGACTATCTACGTTTAAAATTTACAACGCACGATATAGAACTGTTTTCAATAGTAAATCAGACCGTCAAACAAAGTTAATATGACGACTAAATCTCATCCTATATTGGCTGAGCAAAATTGCTTTTTTCTACCATAAAAATCATAAAAATTGCCCCTTTTTAAGTTAAAGTACATCTTAAAAAAAGTCATAAATTTAAAACCAAAAAAGTAAGTTTAAATTGAAAAACAAAAAGAGAGAATTGGATAATATTAATATATGTTTCAAATTTTGTCATTTTTTGATGTTCAAATTAAAGCACCTAAACAAAGGGATTAACTGTAACGCCCCTATATGGGGGTTAACAGTTTTTAATGAGATAAAATAAAAATAAATAATAAAAGTAAAACCTTAAAAATAAAATTTGCCCGGGACTTAAATGAAAACTCTCAACTCAAAAATAAAAATATAAACGACAAATAAACCACAGTTTTAATGTAGCACCTTAAATTTAATAATATAAACTGTTGTCATCATCATTTTAACCCTCAACACATTGTAATACAGTCACAGAAAGTAACAATTGATGCTTACATTATCATGAAGAACATTCTTTACAATTGAGCAGTCCCAATGTAATATAGTTACATCACTTCCTCAACTATATTTCTCGTAGCCACCTCACACTTAGTGAGTCCTGAAAAGATATAAACATAAGGGAATGAGCAACACTATGCTCAGTAGAGAAAGCCATTACTCACCTTTAGGTTTTTATCATTACCACATTAAAATCTGCATGGTCAGTAAGTCACATCATATTCCAGATTATGAGGTTTATTATGATCACATCTTATGGATACCGTAGTTAATCATTACCAAGTGTCATAATTACACATTTATACAAATATTACCAATCATCATTGTTCCTAGGTATCCATGTTAAATTGAGTATCACTCAACTCATCGAAACCCAAATGGGCGCACTTGATCACCCTATAAACATTCCAAGGGTGTTCCGGTGAGGGGACATCAAGCCCCGAGTCCTCACCAAGTCGATTCCTGTACAGTGTGTTCTGGGACTTTCAACCCAAGGAAGCGTCATCGCCTTCCCCCTATTTTACCTTTTAGGGTATTCATGCCCAAGGACGTAACCGTCGCCCTCTTCATGTCTCACAATTTCTCTATATTGAATCATTATCAATAGAGTTAGTTTTCCTAACCATGCTTCTCAATTTATAACATGTGTCAATTCATTATGTTCCTCGCCGTACAATACAAGACGAGTCCATGTCATAGTTTCATATGTGATAATCATATAATATCAGTTCAACATAGATATATATATATTGCGGCAAAACAATCAATTTTAATTCTATAAAAACCTCACAAAAGATGAGTAATAGAATCCCTACCTTTCAAGCTTATCAACAATCTTTTAATCCTGGAATCAGTTAACGTTAGCTCCATACTCCCTTGATCCTAAGGCGTGCATAAGGACAATTAAAACTAAAGCACAACATACAACTACATTCATAAATAAATCATGTGTAAACCTATCTTACTAGTATGCCATTAAAGCTTTTATATAAATCTCTTTTGAATACCACAGTAAACAATTTTTGTCTTAACACAATATAAAATGTGAACAAGTAATCTATATGTTTTAGTCCCTAATAAGATTCATCAATCACTTAGGATAATATTGGAAAGGTTGCAAGACATTAAAGAATTAGGTGGTGAGCAAAGATGGGTTCTTGGTTCAGGTTAGCAGCTGGTATACCATAACAAACTGGCAGATTTACTAGTTTCCAATACAAAAATTGAATAATTCTTAGAAAATAAAATACAACTCCGATTAGGTTTATGATAGCTCGTTAGAAAGCCTAGGATGCTACTTTTCAAATATGCAAACCAATTCATAAAATTCATTTTAATTTAATCTTAGAATTTCAAGAAATAACCACTGCCCATAAAGGTATTACAAAGTTTAACAATATAAATTTTCTGTCTAGGGCATATACACTTAGACTTCATACATATGCTCCAAAATAGCAACAAACATATACTTAGGTTTAAGAACGCAAATTTGAATAATCCTTTAGTATAAAAGAAAATTTATAAATGAAAGACTAAATTTGTTCATAAGATTCTAACCTCGGATTATGGTTAGTTGGAAGCTTGAAATGGCTTTAAACAGGTTCCTTTACTTCGGTATGACTGAAATTCTTACTCAAATGGAGGTGATGGTGGCTGATTTTTATGGCTGCCTTGAAGAAGTTCTCTAAGTATTTTGCTTCAGCAAAGAAATGAGAAGAAGAGTGTGGGAACCGTGGAAGAGAAAGGAAGAAAAGATGAAGTCTTTGAAAAGAAGTGATAGAAACAATTATAGAGGAAACATGCTTCAGCATGTCACGGAGGAAATAAAGAAAATGAGGGTCAAGAGTAGTTGGAAAAGATATCCTTATGTCTCATCTAAAGACTTTAACACACATAATGCCAATATGACATTTTTGAGATTTATTAGAAGTTCTAAGGCTTTTTAGTAATCATACTAAATAAATATAGGAGAATTTTAGAAAACTTAAAAATAGATAAAAATAAATATTATAAAATAAATTTAAATGAAGCAATTTTTTTTATACACTAAAAATTAATTTAATTACCTCAATACCCGTTAGGAGAATAACGGGTGTCACAGCTCTACCCCCTTAAAGAAATTTCGTCCTCGAAATTTCAATTCTAGCAATACTAGTAAAAATTTTAATTCCATTATGATTCCAATTCCGAGTCTAAACCGTTAATGTTGTTTGTCTTCCAAATTTAAGTTATCGTATCTCCACTCATTTACTTGCATAATAAATCTTACTCCTAAATCCCTCAATGAGAGTATTTCTGACGAGTTTCAACTTATAATACCATATAATAGTCTAAGAATCTGATCAGGCATACATATTGACCATATCATGATTTCAGTCCTTCATTGTCCATGGACTGTGATTTACAATCACATTTAAGGAGATTGCCAGAGAAATTTTATATACTTCATCTTTAGGTTCCTTTTCCTTTTTGAGTAAGGAAAAGTCAAATATATTTGATTTCATACCTCAACTAATAAACTAAAACATAATCATAAAACATATATCATAAACACTTTTATTCAAAACTATACATTAAACTTATTCATAGAGATATTAAACGGAATCTCAGAGTTGCAAACATACCCGACATATTTTTCATTAAACAGTTATCCTCATGACACAAACATTCAACCCAAATAATATACTCATATTTCATATGGAATATCCCCATAACTGACTCTGGTACTTCCACATAATATTAACAGAATATTACACATTACAAACATAATACGGATACGTTTCGAGAGTACAAGGCACTCCGTATACCAGCTATCCATATCATGCATGCTTAGAGGATACAAAAACATCGATAAACAAAAGATCGGACCTTAAGAAGGATGCGTTTCGAGAGCATCAAGTACTCCGTATCCAGCCATCCCGGCATTAGGCTCAATGAATCTAAAAGATTGAACAACAACGTACCACAAGAAACACAGAATACAAGGCAAACGGTTATTCATAACACACGAAATACGGACACACATGCCTACATGCCAAAGATAAAACAAAAAGATTACAGATGGAGATTCAAATCAATTGGCCGCTCCCGGCTTTCCCTTTCCCATTCAAGCTTGGATGTTGCAGTGTCGGATTCTGGATGTATGATTTGCATTTTATCTATCAATTCCTCAGCTGTTGAAGCAGTGACAAAGATTTGTCTCTCCGATTCTGTAGTGATGTTTTCTTCCACAGCGTAATCTAGAAATTTCAAAAGACCGTCATAAAAACCCTTTACGTTCAGCAGTCCCAAAGGTTTGGAATAAAAGCCCAACAATTGCCCACAAGCAACTATAAATATTTCCTCAAGAGTACCTAGACCACCAGGTAATGCTATAAAAGCATCAGAATTATAGATTATGTCTTTAAAATTTTTAGGGATACTCCTGACTCCTTCTCCCTTACCTATGGCTTCCTTACAAAGGTTTCCTTCAACTGGAATATGAGGCCAAATTCTTACATCAGTAGCGTCACTAGACCTAGCTGCTAGTGCCATATTTACCATCATTTTTATACTACCACCCCCATAGATTATGTTAATCTTCTTGCGTGCTAGGACTTGCCCTAAGTGATTTGCAGCTTCTAAATAAGCTTTATCTTTTCCAAGACTGGAACCACAAAAGACACAGACATTCTTTATTTTCTTCGTGGACTGGGAGGTAGACATATTTGGTTTATAGAAGTGGTTGCTTAATGTCTGCTCCACTTAGACTTCGGGTTCTACATGAGATTTTAAAGATGAGAAATATACAAAAAGGGCTAAAGAGATAGACGAGTAGGTAATGAAAAGGTAATCCAAAGATTTAAACAAAATCTTGTGCGGATAAGAAAGTAAGATAAGGTGATTAATAGTTTACAGAAAATCTGATTCACTTTTTGAAAAAGATTAGACTCTAATTGTATAACTTTTGACAATTGAGAACAATTCGACAGAAGACCCTCTTGACACAACTGTAGACTTTTTGACAAATATACACCAAGTCTAGAAATTTAATATAAACGACAAATACTGTAGAACTTTTGAAATTTGAGACACAAATCTTGAAATATCTGGATAAGCTTTTCAAAATTCAAACATATTACTGTATCGTATGTAACGTGTCTGATAAGATAATATATTTTATTATATATATATTTAAGAAAATCATAAATTAAATAAGATATTAACACTTACTGTATCAATCTAATAATCACAATTATTTCAAACACAAAAGCAAATATTCTAAGTAAAAGAAAAACACAAACTGTTGAACATCAGCTAAAACTGCTTCAAATAAGCAAAGACTAAATAACCTTTATAGAGCGATGACTTATTCCCCATCCAGTTTTCTTATGGCTTGACAAACAGGATCTAGAAATACCATATTCCTGAGACGTTGTCTTTCTGTATAAAATTTAGGCCAGAGTTTAAAAATAGCTCCTTGAACATATCCACTAGGGTGACCGTGGAGAGGAGGATGGATGCTATCCAAGTTCTCCTTTGAAAGTCCATCCCTACAAAACCTTATTTTATCCTCTCTATTCGTAGACATATAACCAGGTGAAGTACATTTACCGTTACAATTTTGTCTTCCACATTTGTTACAAGTGACCACGATGGCACGAGCTCTTCTTTTCATTGCACTACGACTGGTACCTGTTCCTGGTAAACCGACATCTTGACTAAAGTCACTCGGACGGATTTTCCCCTCTATTAACATTCTCACATCACAAGGGATACCAAAACGCATAAGAATCCACAACCGAGTAATTCTAGCCTTGTATTTCTTTTTGAGAATCTTTTGGGAGAGTGATGGGAAATACTTTCTCAGATGTTGGTACTTTGGGTCCATGATGAGATGAAAGAAGAGTAAATAGAAAGGAAAAATTAAGATAGTAAATTACAGAATCCTAGAATTCCTTCTTCTTTTAGAAGAAAAGAAGAATTTCTAATGAAAAAGAAGAGGATTTGCGATTTAGAGAGAAAATAACAAATTAAGAGAGAAAAAGTGAACTCGGAGAAATAAACTCTTATGCACAGTAAACGTATATGTAAACAATAATTAAACCACTGTATATGACACGTATAGAGACCACGTGGGAGAGACAGTGTGAATCAAACTGATTTAAGATTTGAACTAGGCCCAAATGTTCTTAGTTGAAAATGGTCAGGTTGTTTCGGGCCTTAACACATTTAGAACGAGTTAAATAACAAACATAAAATTGAAAACCAATTCGTATGAATCTTAAACCCAATTCAAAGTCCACTATAGATAAAGTTAACTATAAACAACAAATCTAATTTAACGACAACAAGGATCTTCCTGAATGATCCAGCAACTCAAATAATTTTGTTTTAATCAAAACCTTATTGAACAATGCATACACCCATATGTTATTCCTAATACTCAACATCTATCAATGGATTCATCATCATTACTACCAAGGGTTTAGAATGTGACTAACCTTGAAATCAATACGATTTACGTCTTTCAACGTAGACCATATCAATGAACAAAGACACTTGATGTTACTACTTAAGAACATCTACAATCCCCACAATTCTACTTATACAATATATAATTTCCTCATATAACAAAACCTTAGGTAACCAAAAGATTCACTGATACACTTAAATACAATGTACGTAATGAAATATTCCAATTTTGAGATTCATGCATTCTAGACTTTACACAGTCTCAACAGACCAAAAGTCTAACATTTATCTCTCTCAAGATTCAATACCATGATTCCCAACTTATATCATATTCCTCAAATAAATAGAACTTTCAAGAAAAGTTATTGACACTTATGTGCTCCATCGAATCCACACATAATCATTACTTAGGTTTGAATCAATTACGAAAAATTTGGCATATCTATGTCAAACTTTAAAATCAATAAGTCAAGCCTTATATTTCTTATTGTTTTTCACGAGACAAAAGGCTCTTAAATCCTCGTATCTACACGAATTTCTCATCGTTTATACGAATTAGATATGCTTATAGATCCTAATATTATACGAATCTCTCATAAGCATTCTACTTATAAACTCATTCCATATAATTATCATTCCCTCATAACTATTAATACTTTCCTTCTATGTAATTATTGTACTCATATAACCATTAGTATTTTCATTTTATGGCCTTTCCATGTTACATCCTTCTAGACTGTATAAATCAATGTGAAGGTTCATTTTGATGATGACAATAAAAATTCAGCTTCAAAACCATCTCAAAAATATATTTTTTTAAAGTGGTGCTACACTCCCTAGGTTAACCGAACCTAGGCTCTGATACCAAAAATTCTGTAACGCCCCTATATGGGGGTTAACAGTTTTTAATGAGATAAAATAAAAATAAATAATAAAAGTAAAACCTTAAAAATAAAATTTGCCCGGGACTTAAATGAAAACTCTCAACTCAAAAATAAAAATATAAACGACAAATAAACCACAGTTTTAATGTAGCACCTTAAATTTAATAATATAAACTGTTGTCATCATCATTTTAACCCTCAACACATTGTAATACAGTCACAGAAAGTAACAATTGATGCTTACATTATCATGAAGAACATTCTTTACAATTGAGCAGTCCCAATGTAATATAGTTACATCACTTCCTCAACTATATTTCTCGTAGCCACCTCACACTTAGTGAGTCCTGAAAAGATATAAACATAAGGGAATGAGCAACACTATGCTCAGTAGAGAAAGCCATTACTCACCTTTAGGTTTTTATCATTACCACATTAAAATCTGCATGGTCAGTAAGTCACATCATATTCCAGATTATGAGGTTTATTATGATCACATCTTATGGATACCGTAGTTAATCATTACCAAGTGTCATAATTACACATTTATACAAATATTACCAATCATCATTGTTCCTAGGTATCCATGTTAAATTGAGTATCACTCAACTCATCGAAACCCAAATGGGCGCACTTGATCACCCTATAAACATTCCAAGGGTGTTCCGGTGAGGGGACATCAAGCCCCGAGTCCTCACCAAGTCGATTCCTGTACAGTGTGTTCTGGGACTTTCAACCCAAGGAAGCGTCATCGCCTTCCCCCTATTTTACCTTTTAGGGTATTCATGCCCAAGGACGTAACCGTCGCCCTCTTCATGTTTCACAATTTCTCTATATTGAATCATTATCAATAGAGTTAGTTTTCCTAACCATGCTTCTCAATTTATAACATGTGTCAATTCATTATGTTCCTCGCCGTACAATACAAGACGAGTCCATGTCATAGTTTCATATGTGATAATCATATAATATCAGTTCAACATAGATATATATATATTGCGGCAAAACAATCAATTTTAATTCTATAAAAACCTCACAAAAGATGAGTAATAGAATCCCTACCTTTCAAGCTTATCAACAATCTTTTAATCCTGGAATCAGTTAACGTTAGCTCCATACTCCCTTGATCCTAAGGCGTGCATAAGGACAATTAAAACTAAAGCACAACATACAACTACATTCATAAATAAATCATGTGTAAACCTATCTTACTAGTATGCCATTAAAGCTTTTATATAAATCTCTTTTGAATACCACAGTAAACAATTTTTGTCTTAACACAATATAAAATGTGAACAAGTAATCTATATGTTTTAGTCCCTAATAAGATTCATCAATCACTTAGGATAATATTGGAAAGGTTGCAAGACATTAAAGAATTAGGTGGTGAGCAAAGATGGGTTCTTGGTTCAGGTTAGCAGCTGGTATACCATAACAAACTGGCAGATTTACTAGTTTCCAATACAAAAATTGAATAATTCTTAGAAAATAAAATACAACTCCGATTAGGTTTATGATAGCTCGTTAGAAAGCCTAGGATGCTACTTTTCAAATATGCAAACCAATTCATAAAATTCATTTTAATTTAATCTTAGAATTTCAAGAAATAACCACTGCCCATAGAGGTATTACAAAGTTTAACAATATAAATTTTCTGTCTAGGGCATATACACTTAGACTTCATACATATGCTCCAAAATAGCAACAAACATATACTTAGGTTTAAGAACGCAAATTTGAATAATCCTTTAGTATAAAAGAAAATTTATAAATGAAAGACTAAATTTGTTCATAAGATTCTAACCTCGGATTATGGTTAGTTGGAAGCTTGAAATGGCTTTAAACAGGTTCCTTTACTTCGGTATGACTGAAATTCTTACTCAAATGGAGGTGATGGTGGCTGATTTTTATGGCTGCCTTGAAGAAGTTCTCTAAGTATTTTGCTTCAGCAAAGAAATGAGAAGAAGAGTGTGGGAACCGTGGAAGAGAAAGGAAGAAAAGATGAAGTCTTTGAAAAGAAGTGATAGAAACAATTATAGAGGAGACATGCTTCAGCATGTCACGGAGGAAATAAAGAAAATGAGGGTCAAGAGTAGTTGGAAAAGATATCCTTATGTCTCATCTAAAGACTTTAACACACATAATGCCAATATGACATTTTTGAGATTTATTAGAAGTTCTAAGGCTTTTTAGTAATCATACTAAATAAATATAGGAGAATTTTAGAAAACTTAAAAATAGATAAAAATAAATATTACAAAATAAATTTAAATGAAGCAATTTTTTTTATACACTAAAAATTAATTTAATTACCTCAATACCCGTTAGGAGAATAACGGGTGTCACATTAACTTTAAATAGAAAAAACTTTACTTCATAATCATTGTTATACTATAATCACATTATTCTGCATATGTGAAACCACGAAACAAAAAAAAGCCTTTCACTATTTGTTTTAAACGTGCACACTATCAAGAACAGCATGGCTGAAATGTGAATTATCTTGTATACATTACTATATAATATTTTATAAACCAATATAGATAAGATGAGCTATACATGACAATGATAATGAGAGCCATCTGGTTTCTACACTAAGAATATTGTTGTATTTTAATTAAAGAAATATAAAACACTTGCATCGTATATGACATTAATTTCGTTTTTTTATTATTTATTACCAAAAGCAACATTATGAATCAAATATTAATGAATAGAAACTGATGACTCATGAGTGATAAGAACAATTGGTATATTATATATAATCATATATATATCAGTATACGTGCAATAAGATTTAGATAGAAACTTATGCAAAAGAATAGAGTCTACGTAGCTATGGACGTAAGGTAGACCAGTAGAAAGTTATGAAAGTATATTAGTTGTATACGGAACAGCATATGTACGTAAGCAAGTATGATATACGTTCAATCTTCGTGTTTTTCTTTCGGCAATTCCACCGGTGGGACTCAAAAAGTAACCTACCCTTATATGGTATTCGGAAGGATATTGGTTTAAACTAATTAGTTAAAAATATTATAGCATATAAAAGCTTTACAGTATTGTGTTATAATAACCAAAAGTTTTAATTTAAACTAAGAATGCGAAACATACTATTAAATATTTGCATTTGAGCTATTAGATTCGTAGAAAAAAGCTATTAAATTCGTAGAAAAAAAATATTTGATTTTAACGACATCCAACAACTTGAGAACGTATGCTACTGTGAGAGTCTTTAACAGAGAAAACCATTATTTTTTGGCTGAAGAAAATTTGACCAAGAAGGTATGGAGGGTGCGCCGCCAAATCCACCTCTATATTCGCAAAATTAGACAAACCCAATAGGTACACAAAAATAGTAAACAGTAGGCTTACATCAACGTCATTGATAAATGCACTTTCCACACCATATCTATTTATGGGCAAAATATGTGATCACACTAGACATCCACAATATAAATATACATATTTAACCTTTGGACACCAACATAAATGTGTGATATTCTAAAAATAGCATACATACAACATATACAAAAACTTTGGACGCCAACATCAAAATTTTTAAGTATATAGTTTTTTTTTTTTCATGATTTCTTTTGATATTTTGTTATTTTTAAATTTCAAAAAAAAGGATTATATACGAAGATTTTGACAAATCGACCAAGAGAAATAGGGTGTGGGAAGAGTATAATCTTCTCCAAGTGATAATTAGAATTTGACAATGCAAGAAAGTGAGTGCTCACTAGCTTACAATATTACTAAAATATTGCAGCTACGTCACGTTTCCTTGACCAATTGTACAAGCAAGATCATCAAAAGAGAACAAATTAGGGCCAAATTTTGTACTGTAGCGTGCACCTAAAATTCTGATTGTAAGAGCATGTTTAACGAGCTAAAGATATACTCTATCTTTCTTGTCGAATTGACTTCCCGTTAGCGGGTCTCAGGTATATATTTGCCTCTTTGAGAGTCATTAGAATTTATTGATGGATTCGATCTCATATGGAGGTTTCTTTTCTTGTATTATTAGGTCTTTTATTGGTTATATCGAATTGTTTTACTTTTTATAATTGAATGCAATGAATTTCCCGTTAAAAAAAACCAGTGGACCTCCATAGCCCAAAACAAACTTTTTTTTTTTATCAAAAAGAAGTTTTTTTTTTTTGGAAACTAAATACAACAACAACATCGCAATAACTTTATTTACCACAGCCCAGCTGGTGCCTGCTTCAAAATACATGATCTTCGTAATAGAGTTGTGTGTGTATTTAAACATTTTATAGGGGCTGAGCCATGGAAATTAGCCAGGTGGGATAAGAAGGTGATAAACTAATGAGGAAGGGCAAATAAAAATAAGTAAAATTTTAGAATGGATGAAACGCAATTGTAAGATAGCAAATTACAAATTTTATAAAAATTTATATATAAAAATTTAAAAAAGAATGGTTCAAGGAGATGGTTGTCCCCTCTCATCTTTAGATGGTTCTATGACTCTCGAATTAACTGATTGTGATCTTTGGAAGGAAATGGAAAAATTAGACTGATTCATGCGTGAATGAGCACATCATAAAGATGTTCGTTGTTGTAGGGATGTTAGCAGTAGAACATTAAGTTTCAGATAAAAATCCGTTGAAATTTGAATAGTTGTGTTAATCTGTATGTTGTTGATAAGGATTCCCAAAAAATGCCAAAAGAGCAAAAGGATGTAATTCCCTTGATATTAATCGATGGTTATAGGTTTAATTAGGTCCACCACCATTTCTGAATGCTTATTACGCACTAATATTATTTTCTCACGTAAGTTTAAAACATACCACTTTTAAACAACAAAAGATCAATTTTAGTCGTACTACAACAACGTGTACCTCCAAAAGTCAAAATTAATTATGTCATTATCTTCTTTAAAACTGGTATATCTCAAATTTTCTCACAAAAAGGGGTAAAAATAAAAAACAGTACCACATAAGCGATATTTGTCAAATTAACCTTAATTACAGTGACGCACCTTTGGGCATAAACTTAAAGACAACGGGGGCCCGTGCATGAGAAAATTAGACAACCTTCCCTTTTTAGTTGAAAAATTTATAATACATGATCAAATTATAATTATGAAATCAAAATTGGACATAATATTTAGAATATATATATTATAAACATCCTTAATGACATAGTAATTATCTCAGTAGTATCACATATTATACTATATAATTATATAGCAATTATTTTAATTACATCATTTTAGAACATATGTAGAATATTTACAAACTGGAGTCATATTTTAATTCAATGAACATAATTGGGTCATTTTGTCTCTTTAATCCTTTAGTTTTGGGGAAATTTCTTAAACGTTGTCTTTTGAAATTTTTTTGTAAACTTCACGCATGTTTAAGTGTGACATAACTCAAATTTGTTATATCAATAATAGTGTGGCATAACTTTTTAAGTATGGTATGAATAAACAAAATTTTTAAAAACATGGCATAACATGTAAAATTTCTCTTTAATTGTGTATCATTCTTTTAAAATTTACTCTGAAGTTACTATTTAAAGGAGAAAAAATTTGGGCAGAGCTTTCTAACTTCATCTATTCACTTGCAGTTTTGCACATTTCTTTTAGAATTTACTCTAAGGTTTATATAAAGGAAAAGAAGCGAGAACAATAATATTAAAGCATCTTAAAAAACTAGCATTCTGGCTCGTCCCCCTTTTCTACATTAGTTGTTTTTTTTAGGATTTTATTTGAAGTTATTATGTGACTAAGAATATCTTAATATTGATATTTATTTATTTTTTTCTCATTTTTTAGTTTTAAGTATGCATTTTTTTAATGACATATTTACAATTAGAAGAACTGATTGTAGTAAAAGTAATCTACAAATGTACAACTTTTTTATTTTGGTTATTTATTTTTTTATGTTTTCCAAGGAAATTTTTTTAATAAAGATACAATTTCATGAACTTTTCTCATTGTATTTTCCTTAGCCAATTTTTTCTTTTAAAGTAAATATACAATTTTTTTTTCCTTTTTGGTATCTTTAATTCTATGGCTAGTATCTACAAATATTGTCTAAAATAGTATTGGTAATTTTGTATGATGATGGAAACATAATAGTTACATTTCATATGTAAAAATGTATTCAATAGCGTGAAAGACTAAAAAGACAAAAGGAAGTTAATTAGTACTTATTGTATTTAGTGGCCTTTACATTAGCAATATAGAAAAAGGTTCATTATATAAAGTTAAAATATAGAGAATAAGTAGAAATATGTTGAAATAGTAAAAGCTTTATAATAAAAAGTAAAAAAGTATGTGAAAATAAGATGAAATAAAGTGTAGGGTGTTAAAAATCAGTACGTGATTCATTTGAAAACATCTTGACCATTGCATTTAAAATAAAATTAAAAAAACGGAGTAAATGTGAACTATTAGATTTGAAGTACAAAACTCATCCAACCGTATTTTCCCTTTATGTACCATTATAGATGTATTAGTCTAAATTTCGCTACACCTAGTGAAGTATGATTGGATTCAAGGGGACCAAATGCTTTACTCTTTGTCAGCCATCATTGACATGTCAATTTTCACCAAAACTTGTAATTGTTATCATATTGAGTGTTTGCTACTCCCTTTAAATTTAGGGATTTCTTACCCAAAAAAAAAAAATTCAAAGAACATATTGCTGATAGATAGGAAGCTTAGGGGATATCGAAACAAATAAAAGCTTCGTGGTTAATTTATCAGTGATAAACTCAAGGTTAATTATGTGATATACTCAAGTTAGACTTAGGGTTAGTTTTGTCTTTGTCTGCTTTAAAAAAATATATATATATATATATATTTTGCAAACTTTTTCATAGAATTAATAAAATTAAAAATCAACACCCCAAAAGTGTTATTTGTCAAATTGACCCGACATGTCGTTTAGAGTTTTCCAACACGAAGCAACCGGTCGTTTTTACTCTATCAATGAACCCACCTACTGGCCACGGCCCAACTGGTAGTCCAAACTCCAAACTAGCATATCAACAAAGTCAAACAAATTAAATCTCACCGGAGCTTTACAAATAAGTTATTTTTTTATATTATAAATTAAAATATACCACATAAAAAAAACTTATTAAAAAAATGCCGCAAATCACTTGTTTTTTTGGTAATTTTATTTTTGTATTTGTTATTGTGAATAACAGATAATGTTAAAAATCTTTTACAAGTGTCAAAATTTAATTCAATAAGGTGACAGTATCTCAATCTCCACATCACCTTCAGCGGGACCGAGCACTGCTCCAGAATCATCCCTCTTCGCCACGTGGCTCATGGCTTCGCTACTTGAAAATTCTCGATCCTTCTCGGCTCCATCTATGGCTTTCCTTTCCAAACGGAAAACCTCAGTCTCTTCTCTTGCAAAGTTGTCGCTTCTCTCTCTTTCCGTAGCTGCAAAATCACAGAAAGTCCCCCAACATCCGCAGGTACGATACTAAACTCGCTTCTCTTTATGTCGTTTTTGTTGTTTCCTCGTATGATCACGAGAAATACTACATAGCAAACAAACATTATTTGGATTTTGGATAGTGACAAGCTGTTATGGGGGTCGACGATTTTCGTAGTTTTTGCATTTACACTTTTTTAAAAAATTTTAATGCTTACTTGATATGCTCTCGAAAATTGATCCTGAATTTCGAAGCATAGATTAGCGGTTAATCCATGTCCGATTTCATAAAAAACAAAGAGTTCGAATCTCTTGCTTAAAATTAAAGAAAAAAGAAAGAAAAAGAAAATCTTTCGAAAATTTGACACAATCAGTATATTTTCATTTCACGTTTATGCTGTAATTTAGTTAACTCGAATTGGGTTTTCAGATGAGATATGAGAAGCTGTATCCAATACATTCCAGGATGCAAAATGATGAACTTTGTTACCATTTTTTTTTCCATTTCTCAGGACTGCCAGTAAATAAGTAATAAGCTAAGGTGGATAAATGAAGGGCATAACTGCATTGTCACCTGTAAAGAACAAACTCAAACAAATCTACCCTTTGAAAGAATCACTTGGTAATGTTCTCTCAACCCTGTTTCTGATGTGCCCGCTATTTGTTTGAAGAAATTGCTGAACGAAACAATGGCTTGTTACGTAGTTATCCAGTTTTAATTATTTTTGATTTGTTGGAATTCAGAAAACTTATTTCAAAATCATGTAGATAATATCAGGCGAAACGAAGTAATTACCCTTTAACAATCTATGCAAATATTTTATAGTTTTTTGAATTTAAAGCACATAAAAGAACTCTAAAACAAAACATCGAATTTCAAATAAAAATATTGAGTTTTATGTTTTTTGAATGTTGGATATTATTTAAAAAAAATTTCTCAAGAGAAAAGAAATTCTAAAATAAATTCTATCTATTTAGTGTATGTTTGTCCCTTTTTTTTTTTTTTTGTCCACAAAGTCATTGACTGAAGAAATTAGAACAAGTTTTTCAAATTTAAAAGATACTTTTGTAGTTTTAAAAAATAGAGGGATAACTTGAGAAAAAAAATAAAATTATAAGGTCTAATTATGTAATTAACCTAGGAGACAATTTCGTAGATGAAGCATTATTTTCATTGTTATAGTGTGGTAAACAGTTGTATAATATTTTTAATAGGTCATGTGGCCTCTACAACATCAAATAAACATGGGAAAGATGTTTCTTTAGAAGAGGGAGCAGCTACAAAAGAGAAGGCCGATCCTATAGTCGCCTTCAGCCGACCTCCTCTGCTTCCGCCGTTTCTTGGACCGCTGATTGCTCTCTCCTTGCTCGAGTCTTGGTCGAGTCATGATGGAAACGACGACTGACAGGTGAAAGCCTCTCTCCTCTAGAACTGCTGGTACTTGATTGGAAAGAAATAAGAGAGTCCTTTACTTGATGAAAATCTTCAGAATGTAGATCAAAATTTTGAAAACATAACCACGTACTCGAGCTGTCAAGTTCCAAACGTGTAAATAGCTTTTCAGAATTGGGTTCACGAGTATTCCAAAAAGTATGGTGTAAATATTTACTAGCCATTGTAGTATAATGTGAGGACTCCTTAGGAACCCTGCAAATCATGGAGATATGTGTGAACCATCAAGGGTGTGTATTATATGAGTTTGGTTTATATGATAAAGCTAGGTTTTGAACCCGCAAAAGGGGATTAAGCATACATTCGGTTGTCTTCGGAAAATCATCAAATACTTTAGTAACGATCCTCAACAGGACCTGGATTGTTCAATTGAGAGAATCATGTCACCAAAAAAAAAAAAAAAAATCAGAAAATAAATTGCACCAGTCAAGTTGATTGATTTAGCATTAGTTAAAATTCAAGAATTTAGAAATAGTTATATATCATGGAATAAGTTAGTGAAATTACCAGCACTAGGCCTCCTGGTTTGATCGGTGACTTGATCACGATTTGTGCTTTCCTGCAAGGAATCACAAATTTGGTGAAGTTTGGGTAGCATTCTACAGAATCCACAGACTAAAAGTAGTGAAAACCGATGTTGCGAGTTGTACTTTATAGCGAGTTTTCCTTCTTCTTTGGAGCATTCAAAGAAGGTGCAGCCTCTTGTGAAAGGGATCTCTGCCTTTTTCCATTCTGCCATGCCATGGATTAGCCTTGTCATGTTACAGAAATTAAGAGATAATGATCTAGTGAGACTCTGTGGGTGTGGTTGCAATATAGGGAAGTAATACCCAAGTGCCAGTTTGCAGCTGCTATAAGCTCATCTCCTTCACACACCTGTTTAACCCTGAACTTCACGTTGTTCCCCATGCCCGCAATAAGCTGGTTGAAAAAGTTCAAAACTTTCTGCAAAATGTTTTTTTTTTTCCTTTTCTTTAGGCTTTTGATAGTAATAACAGAATAAAAAGGGCTAAACATTGTTAAGTAGAAGTGAATGTATCAACCGCTCTGCCTGTAAATGGGGTGGGGAAGGAGCACTCCTCGATATAACAGTCTGCTGAAATGTAATTGCCTAGGCTTTTCAACTTTTTGTCGTTGATGCATGCGTAGAATTCCTTAACCATTTCTGATGGGGAAAGCGAACTTGAACTGAAAATGCTGCCTATCTTTGAAGCCAAAATCGGATAATATCTATGCATTCTGATCTCAAAATTCCGTTTCCTCGGGCTGACATTCTGATGATACTTCTCCAATCTGTTCTTCTCAAAGTGAGGTGTTGTCTTGGTGGCCAAGGATGGCTTTGCATTTGGTATGTGGCTCAAACTCTTGCATGAGGCAGGGCCCATAAAACGGACGGCAACGGCCATTGTCTTTTTTTGGATCGAGACAAAGGAGTTTGAGAGTTTAAGCATTTAATTGTGCATAAGGTTAGGATGAAAGCACCAACGTGATGGAATAGAGCAAAGAATAAAGGGACATTCTCTGAGCCCTTGCTTTAATTAAGGAATTTTTAACTAAAAAGTTTCTCGTTTTATTTGTTTGGTGGACCCAAGGTTTGTTTCCTTGGCATGAAATCAAAGAATCACCAATCTGTTTATCACCCTGAAGATTTAGTTAGCTTGGCAAATGGCAAGAAATTGGTTCTTTTAGTGCTCGTGGTTATTGGATTTTTTTTTTTTCCCCACAAACTGGCTTCCTAAACTCTAGTAAAACGTGTCCATCCTTGTGAATTTACTAGTAAATTTGCAATGGGTTTCGCTCCAATTTTTGACAGCACTGGTATCTTTTCTAAGAGAAATTTTTACATGTTTTATAAAATTTTATTTCGGTTTATGTCGATATAGAATCTCTAGAAGTTTCTGTGAAATTGAAGTATCGATATCATTTTTACCAACATCAATATTTCCCTTGTATGTAATTCATGCCATCTCTTAGTTTATTCTACACAAAGAACAATAATCTTGTGATCATAAGTGAGATCGTCCCTTCAACTGGTTTCTTTAGAAAGGACTTGGCGGTAGAAAATGACCGTAGCAGTTCTTGCAGCCTTTTATTGCGAGTCTATTAGCTAACGTGCATTAGTATTGAGTGTTTTTTGGGAGCCAAAACAGATCTTGAAACCGAGCTTTGTGGGATTGCAATGGCTTTTTTTTTTTTTTTCTTTTCTTTAAGGGACCCTTACTTTTTACTTGAGTAAGAAACCGCTCCATTTTAAGAGTACTTAATGTAGATCTTTTGAGCGTTACCATTTAGTATGACACCCCTATTTGCAAGGAGCAAAACTTGTTGTAGATCTACTTCTAGTAATACATGATGCGATAACCATGAGCTGTGAATTTTAGTTTTTAACTTTTATGACTAAGGATGACAATATTTCCAGTGGGACGGACCGGTAGGTATCCGCCTTAAAAAGAGCAGCGATGGGATATTCAGGGGTTGGGGCGGGGATGTAGACGAAGTCTTCTCCCTGAGGCGGGGGCAGAGGAAGCACTCTCAGCCCTACATTCACCTCGATATACATAAAAAAGAAATATATACATTTTATTATTAGTCAAAGATATATCTATATTATTCTTAATATTAATTTGTTCTCAACATCTATATTTTGTTGAAATTTAATTTGTTTTGTACACACATTGAATTTATATTAAATTTAGTATGAATTTGAACATATTTATGATTATTGAAAACGTCGTCAACAAACAATATGAGGATTGAGAGGCTGGTATCGAGAAGGCTTCCCAACAGGGATTCTCCGACTTCTTCTTATCTTTTTTTTAGCGGAAATGGGAGCGGGAATAAGGATGGTTTTAGGGAGACGGGAGCGGAGACGGGGACGGAAAAGCGTTCCCTCACCGTGTCTCGTTCCATTGTCATGACTATTTATGATACATGCTTGAGGTTGGCCTGCCTGTTATAATTTGACGGTTTATATTCTAATCTCTCTGTTTTATGTGCATTAATTATGGAAAGTACGGAACCCACCCTGGGAATTCCCAACAACAAAAATTTTTTTTGCCCTCGAAAATTCACGATTTTCAATATCTGTATTGAAAGTTTTAATAAAGTTTTTATATTTCAAATTTTAATTTTTATGTATTTATATTTTAAATTTAAAGTTATTAACACTGATGACCCTTTAAACTTTAGGGTCTCTCACTTTGTCCCTTAAACCTCTGAACTTTCATAATTTCTCACTTTGCTTTTTGAATTTTTAAAATTACCATTTTGCCTTTGTTTTAAATCTCTTCATTTTGTCTCTTATTTTTCGATTTTCCATTCAAATTGACAGAAGCAACATGATTTACACATAGGTCACTTGTTAGGGTAAAAATAAGATTTTATCACTCTTAGATTTTGTTTCATGTTTATTATCTCATTTAACCTTTTTTACTGCTCTCAATTAAGAATGGTATGTATGCACACTTCTTCTCGAATATTGTTCGCCAACATCTTCTCATGTTTAATGCATAACTTGTTTTGTTTAGTATTCAAATTTAGATAGCGGCGAACAATATCGACTTATTAAATGAGTTAATCATTAAAAATGAGAAGAAATGTGTAGACAAACCCTTTCAAAATGAGTTTAGATATTAAAAAAAAAAAAAACTTAGGAGTAATAAAATCTCATTTTGCCCATGCAGATGACTCATGTGTGAATAAAGTGGGCTTAATTTCGTTTATTTCAATGGAAAATCAAAAGTTTGGAAGATAAAGCAAGGAGCTTTGAAAGTTCACAAGTAAAATAGTGTTTTTTAAAATCCTAAAGATAAAGTGAGGAGTTTAAAAAGTTTAAGGGGGTAAAGCAGTGATTTTTAAAGTTCAAGGGCAGAGTGATGAAGACTCTAAAATTAATGGGCGATTAGTATTAATAACCTTAAATTTAAAGTACTAAAGTGACAAAAATAAAAACAACCGTCAATAAATTCATAAATTTTTGAACCATAAACCGTACAAAGTGAATTGAACTCGACTTTAGTCATATATATATATATATTGTTAAAAGCTTTGGTTTACTTCATTTGCCTCCTAAAAAAAGATATAGAGGTAAATGTTTTTTTTAAGCTCTTTTAAATAAATAGTTGAAGTTTTTAAAGATTAAGAAAATAGTCGTTTTTTATATAAATGACATACTAAAGTACATTGATGATGAACTAGTGCTAATTAGCATGGGCTTGTTTGGTAGACAGATTCAAATTATATTGATTTAGAATATTTTAAATTGAGTTATGTGTTTTGAATTGTATGCCTTGAATTGTTATTTAAATTAACGTTTGGATATATTATTGATAAACCGCAGTATACTAATTTATAGTTTATTATTGATTAACTTGATAGTTTATTCATTTAATAATTTAACAGTTTCGCAATGATAATCAATTTATTAGTGATAATTAATAAGTGATGTATTAATCTTAATCAATAATATAGATTAATGATATACTGGTGCTTATTAATACTGTATTACTATAAGAAAAAGGCTATTTCCCTGGTTTTAAAAAAGTTTGATCATTTCTTTAATTTTTGACAAGTTCAACCATTTATTTAAGCAGGTGGTAAAAAATATGTCATTGTCTAACTTTCCCCCTAATTGCTCTGCCACTTAATCATGCCTTTAGGGGCGAAGCTACATATTAACTAGGATGAGCGATCGCCCTAGTTGATTTTTTCACTCTTTTAATTTAATATTTAAAAGATGCTAAAACTTGTAACTCGTCGGAAAAATTGTTTTTTATGATCAATACATTTAACGAAATACTGACTGAAAAAAAAAGATGGCAGCTGCTTAACAGCTGCTGCTAGAAGACTCTTTACTGCACGTTGTTGGGGGGTTGGGAAGCATGACAGCCAAATTGTTTAGCTGCATAAAATAATGATCCTTCTATAGGGTGGGTTACACAATTATTTTGCCGGCAAAATTATATATTACGTTTACATACATATACTTGTATATAGATATATGAATCATGTACAAATATACGTAATGTGCGCCGGATGTTACTGTATTCCTGCTGCTGACCATCCTACAGCTTTCCTCTTGAGTTTTCATCCATTTTGTCTTTCTTTATTTATAATGTTGGGTTGTATTGCTGCCATATATATACATCAACATCATGTGTACACGTAAACATCATTTATGATTGTATAAAGGACCCTTCTATGGCAGGACTTCACAAGAGTGATGTAAGTTGTTAAGTTTTTAACAGTTAGATTCAGTCAAAGTCATGTAATAATATATAATAATATAGATGTAATGGAGAAATTCTCATATAAGTCTAATAGCTAAGAAATAAAGAACTATTAATGGTCTATTTTTTCAAGTCCTACTATAGAAATCTTGTTGTAAAAATTATAAGAATAATAGTGAATACAAAAATTATGGTTTAGAAAATTCATATTTTATCTGAGGGGACAGAGCCCATCAGAACCAATAGGGCCCCACTTACGTATTGAGTCTTAAGGGCGGAGCCAGAAAAATTAACGAGGGAGGCAAAAGTGTGATTGAACTAATAAGATGAGGGGCAAAATTAATTTAAGAGGTGCGGGTACGATTTTGAGTGGAAGGGGGGTTTGTGGAAGGAAATTTCAAGAGGGTGGGATAAAATTTTTATAAAATTTTGTATATAAAATTATAAAAAAAGAAAAGTTCAAAGGAAACGGCTACTCTCACCTTTGTCTCTATGTGACTCCGTAATGATACTTTATCCGAGACATCTAGAAGTGTTCTATAATTTATACCTTCTCAAAAAAAAAAAAAAATGCATTATAACTTATACGTTGTATTGATGGGAATGGCAGCCAATGCACTGAAAACCCAATTTGTCAGGACCTAGGGATAAAAATTCTGAATAGGTATATAGACATATATTAATTTATATGAGGTGATGCAGCTGCTCATGGTTGAGAGAATAATAGAGATGTTTCTCCATAGGCAAGCCAACAAAAAATAAAATAAAATAAGTAGAGTATTTCTGCAGGCAGAAGAAACATCCTTTTTAAAACCTAAGGCTGCAGGGGAGATGGTTAATCTTAAATCTTAAACCTTAAATTCTGAAATGTTTGGAATTCAGATTATACAAATTAATTAACCAATCTTTATTTCAACTTCTATATGTATCTCATATGAGGACTTGACACTTTGAGCTTTCACATATATTGCGCCAAGACTGTCTTTTAATATAGTATTATTTATTTTTTTATACCATATATTTTAGGTTTATTCAAATATTATATTTTTTATTTTTGATCTTATTAAATGTACAACTTCATATTAGATTTAATACACAAATTTATATTTTGTCCTAGTCAATTATCAATTTTGACATAAAATTTGCTCATAATACCTTTAAATTGAAAAATAAGATAAGTTTAAAAACGAAATAAAAATTTTTAAGGTTTTTGATTTTAAAAATGTATAAAATACCCTTAAAAATATAACACCGCCTATTACATGTAACGTAAGTATGTAATGATAGTAACGACGTTAGTTGTTATCCATTTTATTTATGATATCATTGTCACTAACTATTTATTTTAAGTTTTATGACAGGTGACGATCGCGTGGAATTGATGTGCTCAAGTGTTCATGTTAGTTACAATGTATGTTTATTTGTGATGCAATGATGACTTGAATGCTATGATGTATTACATTTTAAGGATAGTTCGGTAGGCTGAACTTTCAAGTTCGATAGGCCAAATAGTCTATCAAGAATCGGCAGGCCGATGGAAATCATCGGCAGGCCGATGACAGCTGACGAGCAGTCAGCCGAAGTCTCCTAAAAATGTGACAATAATTGATTGGCATATTTATGGATTAATTTCCTCATTTAAGGAAATAAAACCATTGACTTTTGATTGATTGGTATTGTTTTAAATGGTTTCCTATTTTTAGAAGGCAAAATATGGTAAGTGAGACTAATTGATTTGACTCTCCCTCAATACTCTCCACTTTCCATGTGAAGCTAGCCTCAATTTTAGTCAGAAAATTTCTGACTTAATGGAGAGTTTTATGTTTTGACTCCCCTTTTACGTTATGCGCATTACGTTATTTTTTTAAACGTTCTTTTTGTTCTCTATCTCTTTCTCTCTCGTTTTCTGTCTCACTCTCTCTTCTTCACGATTTTCTTCTTTGTCTCTTCCTCAATTCTCTTGCAAATATTTGAGAAATATTGAGTTTTCTTTGGACAAATTCGAAGGAATTTGAGAAGAATCATTTGAGGTAAGGGTTCGTTTTCGGTTTAATTTTGAAATAAAATCCTTCTTGACATGCGACTGCCATATCTTTCTCTACAAATTTCTTTTTACTCTGAATTTTTAATATGTTATCCATGTATGTGTTATGCAATGTTCCTCCAAGTTTCAAGTCATTTCGATTTTTCTAAATTAAGTTATGAATTTTCTATCATCTACCACTCACAGTAAAATATTGCTATTTGGTTATGATGCACGAAAATGTGATTTGTGTTCAAGGGAGAATACGTGCTTTGTTTGCTACGAAATTTGGCTATAATGTTCATGTATATGTTAAGTTATGAACTGGAAAGTTTGGTGATTATTTGATGAGTATTTTATGTGTTATGGAATTTTTATTGAGACTAGGTCAAGAAACTACTTTAACAGTGTTATTATTGGACTTTTGTATTATGTGATGTTTTGTATGTTTTAATGATTTTACTGATGATAAAATATTTTTATGATATTGTAATATATGTTAGTAAGTTGTTAGTATGAATTTTAAAGTTAAAATATATGCGTGAATGTTGAGTTTTTAAGCCTTGAATCCATGTGGGTCAGTGAAGTGTTTTGTGATGATGGGTGATGCTAATGCTTTAATATTGATAAAATGGTTAAAAAAATTGTAATTTCATGAAAGGAAAGGATATGTGATGGATTATGCAAATAGAAGTTATTATGTGATGATGATTTTATAGTTTTATGAAAGTAAATGTTAATTGCTATTTTTATAAATGTATGACATGAACACTTGATGAAGCGAGCACATCGAGACCGCGGCGTTGTCACCTACTAAGTCCACTAAGTTAAGGTTAAGTAAGTTATATAAGTAAATACATTCTCACCTGCAACATGATATGTTTTATAAGGTTTGAAATTATGTGCATAATGATATTTATTCCATGATGGATTTTGTGATGGTTTCATTTAAAGATTTCTCATGAAAGATTTGATGTTCAAAAGTTATGCATGTATGATGATGACATATTTCAAAAGTATGAAAGTTTATCACCTAAGTAAGTGTTGCACACCAATGTTATGTTATGATATGTTATGATGTCATGTTTGGTTTAGGATTAGCTATCCTTCTCCTCTCATGATGGCGCGCCTATGATGATGTTTATGGTACAACACGTGGGCCCTTAAGATAAAAATGAATTAAGATTTAATATGGTCAAAGTAATGAAAGATATGTTCCTATGAAAATGTGCCTAGAGCACTATTATGATGATGATGATGATGTTTATGAAATGTTTTTTTTAAAAAAAAATTGTGAGAAATATATGTACTTACTAAGCTTTAGCTTATCCAAGTTTACATCATGTTGCAGATAAGGGTAAGAAAGCCATAGACTAGTCGGATGATATGGAAAGGCGTGTGAGCAAAGGACGATGAATTGTAACCAGAAGAACGCCAAGAAGGAAGTTTAAATGATTTAAATCAAGTTTTACATTTTGGACATATTATTTGTTAAGTTTTAAGAATACAAGAACTATGTTTTAATATTTTATTTTATCATTTTAAGAATTTGGTCTTCTGCGTTAAACAATGGAGTTTTGATTTTTAAAACTGATTTTTTTTACAATCGGTCGGCCTGCCGAACATTATTGTTCAGTCTGCCAAATGATGCATCGGCCTACCGATCATTCAGTACCGGCCTGCTGATCTTATTGATTTTGAAATCCAGTTTTTGCAGAGCCTCGGACGGCCTGCCGAAGTCTAACTTCGGCCTATCGAACCCTCAAGTTCGGCCTGCCGATCTGTTAAGAATGTTTTCTCCAAGTTATCTTTAAAAGATTGTTCTTCTCCTAATGGTTTGATAAGATATTTAAAGGATGTTTGTGATTGAGTAATTTATTGTTTTAAAGATGGATTATGATATTAAAAAAAAAATTATATGTAAGTATGCATGGATGTTGGATTATGTTTTCAAACTATCTGGTTTGACTTTAAGTAAAGTATTAAATGAAAGTAGGTAACGACATCTGTTACGTCTGAAAAAGGAGGCGTTACAAAAAAGAGGTGTTTTTTGTGTTTTTGTTTTGTTTCTTCTTATTTTTTTAAAGTTCTACTTTTTATCTTTTACTTAAAGATAATTTGGTCATTTTAAAAGTTAAAATCAACTATTGATTGAGATAAAGTATAAATTTATGTATTAAATTTAATCTAAAAATATACATTCCATGAGATCAAAGGCTAAGGGTATAATTTTTGAAATACCTAAAACATATGGTATAAAAAGATACTCATCCTTTTAATCTAACTTATAACATTTTTTTAGGAAAAATTTTTAGCATTTTTTACCATAATTTATATCAAGCAAACCTTATAACTGTCAGATAAGAGAAACATTAACTATTAATCCATCCCTCCTACCAAACACAACCTCAACAAAGAAGGATGCATTAGCAGGAGTCATTTCATTCGTCAGCAAAGCCGGTCTCTCTCTTATGTCTATACACATCGCATATGAATGTATATATAGATATAGATTTATAGGGCTTTATACATAAAGAAGTTAGAAATGTAATATATTCAACGTAACAATTGCATGGGTGTAACTGTAGAGGATAAAAAAAACTCAAGTAACACATCATTAAAATATGAACACAAACATAAACTTATAAACTTATAAGGACATTAGACTATCTTATTTAATCATGTTATACTCTTAAGATGGAAACACAAGTTCTCAGCAAATTTAAATTCCACCAATAATTATAATTATATTGGATAACTAAATTTCTTCCTTTTCAACGTGATTATTATGTTAAATAAATGTACTGTCAAGGACAACTATAGCACAAGCCTAGATTGATAAATATAGCAAGTGTTTGTGTAATAATTTTGTCAAACGACAAACAATTAATATCTCACACAAACTCTAGCAATGAGTAATTCTCAAAAGAATTCTTATTAATTTCTCAAGTTTGTCAAAAGAATACAAATGATTGAATTCTACCCTATTAATAGACGTTGTGTATTAAAAATATCTCAATAACTGACTTAATCTATACCGTTTATTATAAACCGCCTTTATTTGGGCTTCTAATCTATTTACACGTGTCGTTATGCTAATTACCTGCTTTAGTTAATTTTGAGCTTCTTATTTCTATTCAAATCTTGATTCTGCCTCTGATCACGTTCTAATTTCTTCCTCCGAACTTTAGTCTAAAGGCGTGGTCTCAGCTCATACCTTCATTTTCTTAAAATGCTTCTTATTCTTCTGTCGTTTCTTCTTTATTGTCGTTTAGGTTACAAATTGCCTCCCACAGCATGTAATTTTGCTACCGGCAAGCCAGCTACTTAACCATGTGATGCAGAATTAACAATAGAAAACAAAGAAACAAGGGTGGCTAGACCTGTAGGTAGCAGCCCAGTTAGTCAAACGTAACCAAGGATTATCTCTCTCCAAACAATATTAAAATGAGCTCTGTTCCCTAAAACACCCACAGTGGCATCTAGACTTGACAATTTCAAATCCACCCCCAAATGAAAAAACAAAAAAAGAAGCAATTTTCTGCCTATCCAATAAACAAAATCAAAGCAGAACAGCCTCATTGTCATTTTGCCCATATATTGATCAGAGAGCTCCCAGATAGCTCTTGAACCCGCACGTGTAAATGGTCAGACGATTTGAAAACATCAGGTGGGCCCTAAAACTATGGATCATATTATGCACATAGTCAAATCAGATATCAGATATCAGAATATCATACAAACAAATACCAATTTGTCTCAAGTTGAGCTGAAAAGAATCTTTTGTACAGCCAGACATCCTCGCTGGCATAACCCCCCTAAACCCCACACCAAGCTTTGAGAAAATAGCTGTTTTTCCATGGTCTTTCTCAGACCAAACGGCAATCGGCCCCATGCCTTGTTATTGTGATAGGGTTGGAATGTTGTTATATATACTCCAAAGTCTCAGGTAATGCCACCATATCCACATTTATTAAGAGAGAAGACATTTGAAGGGGAGGAGAAAAGGGTACTTGTCTTCGAGATTGAATGATGAATAGCAAGGTGGGTGATGTTTCTGATTCTGCAATGACTGACAAGAGTTTCCGTTGCAAAAGGCCTCTCCCGAAGAGGGGTCAGATAAAGTCGAGAATCGCGGCTTCTGCTATCCATTCCATAGTTTCTGTGCTGTCCAGAGCCTCTTCAGACGGAAAACGTCCCTGCAGGAGAACACATTTGAAGAGAGAATCGGAGCATTAGGAATTTTCTTATTGCACATTGTACTACTATTATTAACCTCTTAATATATATTGTTCTTCAGTTCTGTCTCTCTCCCTATCCCTCTTTCTTTGCACATAAAACAAAATTAATTTACAAACCAACTGCTTGAGGTACAATAGATAGCAGTTCAATAAAAACTTGTGTACAATGTCGACCATAAAAATGGCACGAAAGGACGGGACACATCAATGTCCAAACTCTTTGGATTTACAGTTTGTTTGTAGATAGTAATCATGGCGTTAATCAATTACAAGAACACAAAAATAATAGGACCACGCAGTAGTCCACATCCTTTGGACATTATGATAATTAGAGTTCAAAAAAGATGGAACCAATTCGTTACACATTACTGTGCAATGCAGTGTTCCTGTCAAATGCTTCTTGTTCTCTTCACGTCACTTGCACTGTCTTCTTGCTCCTTGTTTGGCCAATCTAGTTTTCTAAACCAAACATATTGGTTAGCTAGTGAATTTCCTGTAAACCTTACAAAATGCTTTAAGTAATTCCAATGTCCATCAGAATCAATATTGATTTTTTCTACAACATTTGCACTGGCTTTGTATTGTTGAACATTCAGCCATCATTTGAGAGACACCAAATTCAGTTGTTATCTGAAAAAATGCATATTGTTCAGATGACAAGTCGAACGTTCCATGGATTTCAGAATCACAAAGACCAAATAATCTGTAGGCTGGAACCAACCAACAAAAAAATGAATTTCTATGTTTTATAGATCATAATTCATCAAATCGACACTACCTTCTCCCCATTCCGGTGTCACTGACATATGTCTGCACTCCATGCAACCTTATTAGCCCCATATGTACTTCTTTGTTCTCTGGATGCGATGAGTCTCAAGCAAAAAATTATGAACGAATTCTCTAATATGAATCCAAACTAGGACCAGATTCCTTCCAGGCTAGTTTTTCTTTCATCTCTTTCCTCAATTTCCTAACATCACTCCACATGCCAGCTGAAGCATAGATATTCGAAAGACGAATATAAGCAGATTCATTCTCAGGCCGTGGTACTAAAATATTCCTAGCTACGAACCTTCCCAGGTGTCCACATTTCCATGTACACAATACGCTGATAGAGGGATCTCCCATGTCTGAGTATCTGGGTCAGTGGCATTTGGTCGATGGTCCTCTTTGCGTCTTCCAGGCATCTAAGTTGATTCAGTAGGTCAACCACGATGGCATAATGTTCTATATTAGGAACTACTCCATGAAGTTCAAACATGAAACAAGAACTGCATGATAAGTTATCTTATCAGTTTGATGCCAAGTCTAGATATCTTGCAAAATAAGGAAGTTACTTTGAAGTGAAAACCATGTTGAGAATATCCCAATTATCATTACGTTCCAAGAAGCTAGATTGTCTGTAGTTGTCTACGTAAAAGCCTTCTTTGCGTCCCCCATGCTCCCACACTTGCAGTAAATGTCAGTAACAGTACTTTTGTACAAAGCCATCATGACCAAATCCTGTTTTAAGAGCAAGAGAATGGTTTGCTCTTTCCTGTTCCAAATCCATGAAGAAGCACAGGCTTTAAGGATGATACAGAAGTCATGCTATCGATTTCTTGACACAAGGCCCCTGAAGTACGGAACGAATTCCAAACATCAACTGGACTACCAGCACAAACAAAAGCAGTCGCCATCAGTGCTGCATTTGCGTTATGAACAAACCAGAATACCCATTTTGATTCATTTATCAAATTGCATTTCTCATACGTTGATGTCATGGAAGACATTACATAATCATCCCACATGAACCTAGGTTTTATTACTTGAGATTTGAGAATGAATTTGCATAGCCAGCATTGGAGAACTAGGTTGTTGTTAAGGACACATTTAACATAACACCTCCAAAGCCTGACCGAAAAGACCGTTATCAGATCATCCCTTAATCAAAGAATTCCAAGAAAGACAATCCAGGCCATCAAAGACGCGTAGTGTTACTCATTTTCCCACAAGTCCCATATATGGAAACCTAAGCATTCCCAATGGAAACCACCTGGAAAATGAAAACACCCTACCTTCAGTCAAAGAACTTGAAGCTGTTCACCAGGTATCGACATACCATAACCCACAATTGCAGACAATACATTGATCACCGCATACTCATTCACTTCTAAATATTAACACCCTACCTTCAGACAAAGAACTTGGAGGTGTTCAGCTGATATCAACATGCCATAACCCACAATTGCAGACGATAAATTGATCACTGCATACTCATTCACTTCTAAATATTAACACCCCACCTTCAGACAACGAACTTGGATACCATAACCCATAATTGCAGACGATACATTGATCACTGCATACTCATTTGCTTCTAAATATTAAGACCCCACCTTCAGACAACGAACTTGGAGGTGTTCACCAGGTATCAACATACCATACCCCACAATTGCAGACAATACGTTGATCACCGCATACTCGTTCACTTCTAAATATTTCAAATACAGAACCTTAAACAACTCCAAACCCTTCATGCCATCGTATGCAGGTTCTATCCTTTCAGTCAAAGAAACGAGGCCAGTTTGGTAATTTCATCAAACATCTTAACTGCATCCACCTCTCTACCACATCTAGAGCATACATCCAGCTACTGCTCAAAAAAAAAAAAAAAAAAAAAAAAAAACCCCAATTCCATATATATGTGTCTTCTCTAACATCATACTCAAATAAAAAACACACCAAAAAGACCAATCTTTACACCAATTCTATAAATTTGTGCCTTCTCTAACATCATACTTAAAATGAACCAAAAACACATCAAAAAACCAAACTTTACACCAATTCCGTGAATCTGTTCCTTCTCTAACACCATACTTAAATGAACCAAAAACACACTGAAAAACCAATCGTTACACAAATTCCATGAATACTCGAATGAACCAGAAACACGCCAAAAAAAAAAAAAAAAAAACCAATCTTTACACCAATTCCATGAATCTGTTCCTTCTCTAAAATCACACAAAAGCACAATTACACCAATGAGGCTAAACTCATTCACCTCCAAGCCCAAACCCTTCATTTTAACACCAAAAAAGTAAATAAATTACTCTTCTCAAGCTCACTATTTAAAAGATAACCACAAACGTCGCCGTCCAAACCACATTGTCAGGAACCAAACACGACGCCGTGGACCGAACATTGCCGTTTTTCTAATAATTCTCAATAAATCTACATACAACCAAGACACTCGAACCAAACCCTAACCGAACACAAACTCCATGGGCAATCACGTCTGCTCAATTCCATCACGCGCTTTTGCCGACGAACTCAACGCGAACAAGTCGACGTTTTTCGACGACGTCTGCAGGCTCGGAGAAGTGCGAGACAACGTAAAGGATTTGAAGAATTGAGAGCTTAAAGACTCTTCATTGATGGTGTTTTTTTTTTGGTTTGAGAGCTTTTGGGAAAGAAAGGAGTTTGAAGGAAGGGGGGAAAATTATAACGGCTACCTTTTAAGAACCCTCTGCGGTTACTAATCCTGCAATTTTTGCAGTAACCCTCTAATTTATTTATTTATTTTTTTTTTTTGTGCATTGTTACCGCTGAACTTGTTGCGTTTGACAAATCAATCGTTGAACAAAAATTTTTTGCAAACAAGCCCTCGAATTTACAAAGATATTGCAGCGATTGTCCTTTTTTCATATACGTTTCAAAATTGGACAGATATTGTTGCGTGATTCAAACGTGCCTCTCATAGACATTTGATGGTGATTTTTGTTAATAAAAACAAGCTTAAAAAATAAAAGAAATAATAAAGTGAAGAGACAGAAGAATGACTCAAAGCACTTTTATTTTTGTTTTTTATTTTTTAAAATATCAAGATAGTTTAGTTATAACTTTTTTTATTATTGTTAATAAGTATTTTTTCTCAAAATCGAACCTAGTACCTAACCCATAAATCTCCCTTCTCAACCGTTGGGCTAATCCTAACGGTGTTAAATATATGTTACTGTAGGTTTGTAAACACGACGGTTTTGGTCGTGTATGTATATACAATCATAATTCAACTCTTTTGTGTTTGGAACGGTTAAAAACACTTCCATATCTAATGGGATATAACATTCATGACTCAACTTCTACATCTACATTCCATCTCCATATAAGTTTGTAATAACCAAAAAAGAGAAGGTTGGGTTTTTAAATAATTATAATTTTTTGATTTTTTGTGACTTGCTGAAATATTAGTGAAATTAAAATATGTGACAAAAACTATGTAGAACCTCCAACTTGTCATTTATTTTTTCCTTTTTTTCCCCTTCTTTTAAGTATATGTTATTCTTTTTCCTTTTTTCTTTTTTTTTTTTTTTATGAGTAGAGTACTTTGGTTTTAGCAAGTGGTCTTGTAAGAGCACGCAATGACTGAAGTAGTATAAAATCAACCTCGTCTACTGAAATTCTATATTGGAAATTTCAATTATTCGGCCTCTTGATTCCTTATATTGGAAATAGACCTCTACAAGCAAACACATCTTCTAACTCAGATTTAGCATGAATTTTTTTTTCCCAATTTATACCCTACGTTTTGAGAATTATCAAAAAGTCATTCCTCATATTTTCAATTATATAGCATTTGGAATTTTTTTTTTTAGCAAAAGAAAATTTGAAATTTATGTAATCATAAATTTTCTGCCAAAAGGTTAATCTTGAATGTGAAAAAGTCCTAAATGCTCTTTACATTTTAAAATTTTTAATTTTTTTAATTTTTCTTTAAGGGCATTTAGATCTTATTCATGATACTCAAAATTGATTGTTGATCGATAAAAAAAACATTTAGCAACAATCCAAATTCATTTTGGTTCATTTCAAAAATCTCAATTTTTTTTAAGTGTTTGACATGGTGGTGAAAATTATTACTTAGAATTATTTTTATTATAATATATAAGAGTTTTATACTGTAATAATTTTTTTTTACTGTAATATGTAAAAATTAAGATAACGATCCTAACTATTTTATGCCAAACAAGGCCACTTTTATGCCAAACAAGACCACTTGCGGGGAGAAAAAATGTGTTCCAGTGGGAGCCTAGGAGACAACGCAAAACGCTTGGCCGTCGTTTTGGCAGTAATCACAAACAGGACAAAATTGCATTTCCCAAAACGGCTATGGGCCAAAGCAGAAAAGAAAACGACAACTCTGTGTAGTTCTGCTCTTTTCGTCACGAGTGTTGGCACTTCGCAGTGAGTTAAAGATGCCCGTTTTCTTTCAAAGAACCAATGGATGTTCTTGATCCAAAAAAAGTACCCTATAAGACCTTTTCTTTCTTTCATTTTTTTAATAGTTAAAATTGAACAAGATACTCCACGACTTTGAGAGAAAGTAAAGACGGCATAGTTCTTTTTCCGCTTGAAAAAAGAGAGGATAGTTCCATAAAGACAATGCTCTTCCCAGTAACAATGCAATGGTACTTTTTTTGACCGCAAGTCAAAGAAGTCCATTCTATCACCAAATAAAGGTAAGACAATTTAGATAATTTTAATTTGAGTTATATGATTTAAATTATTGATTTGAATTACTATTTGAATTGTCGTTGAATGTACATTTTAAGTATTAATATAAATAGAGAATAAAATTAGAATTTATGTTTGGATAGATAGTGAAAATTTTTTTTTGACTTATTAACAAATCTAACAAAATCTTAACATTCATGAAATTAAAAAATATGCAATATAGTTTTTGATTTATTTCTCTTTTTATTAGAAACATAATGAAAGAACAATTGTCTCGATCGGATATTAAATCAAAAACTATGATTTTTTTTTCTTCAAATATAAGAGAGAATTTTAGCTTTTACTGTAATAAATATATTCGAGTTTAAAAAATTAAAGGAGGCAAAACTATACAAACATTAATTCAAGGGATTCATTTGATATAAATGACGTAACACATATTCAAGGAATTTTTTAGATTTACGAGTCCAAAGAATGAATCCTTTGAATTAATGTTTGTATAGTTTTGCCTTCTTGAATTTTTAGGGCCCTTATTGTTTAGTATGTTACGCTATTCTTTGGACTCGTGAATCTAAAAAATTCCTTGAAGAAAAAATAAACATATATTCAAGAAATTTTTTAGATTCACGAGTCCAAAGAATGGCGTAACATACTAAACAATAAGGGCCCTAAACGACACAGTCTAGGATTGGTAATGTTATGCAGAAAAAATCAAGAATTCAAGGCCTTCTTCTAGCTAGGACCTTCACGTGCATTAAAATTCATTGGAGATTCTTACTGCAATTAAGAGGCGATCAATGGAATTTAGCCTGCAATCTGCACATCCTTTTTTTGTTCTGGTTACTTTTTGTTTCTGTCTCTGTTTCTTTATGTTTTGTGGGGTTTTTTTTTTTTTGGGTTTTCGTTCGTATGGTAATTTATGGCTATAAATGTTAGAAAATAATTTTTCATGTGGGCACACATATGTAATTAAACGTTATTTAATGCTATCCTAAAGTAAAGCCTAAATTAAAGTGATATAATTAAGATAAAGTTAAAAGGCTTTATTGGGTATTAAAAATAATGTATGGGTTATATTTGTTAATATTATATGTGTAGATACCAATTTGTAATTTCTAGATTTTATGATGGACGAAACTGAAAATACACTAAAATAACTAAAGTTATATATTTTGGTTATGGTCCCCAATTCATACGTATCGTACATTCAGAAATTTTTTCAGATATTCCTACTTCTCTGAAATCCCATCTTCAGAAAAGAATTCAAGGAATACGTATCGAATTAAAAGGCAATAACACATAACCCATATCAATTCAAGATCATGAATTCAGGTACGCTTCCGCTATTTGGCATGATTTTTCTCAATAGTTTGACATGAACGATCTTGTAGAAATTATGGTTCAATCCGGTTTATCAAGTGGTATCAGAGCGATTTCATGTTAAATTATTGAGAAATATTTTCTCAATTGTGATTCGGTGTGTTTTGGTTATGGATACAGTTTAATATACGTGTGTAGATGAATTTGAGATTCATGCATTTATGATGATGTTTATGCATTCTGGAAATTAATTAATTAATTCAGTTTCTCCACATTAATGCCATGCACGTATGTCGAGAATTTTGTTTGTGGCTGTTAAAAAGTTATACGACAACAGCCGTGGCATTCGTTTGTTTGTGTGATTCGTTTGTTTGCTGGGTTAAGTAACCCTTTGGTATACTGGCGGCAATCTCACTGCTGCCGGCAAGGAAATTTAGCCGCGACCCTCAGGCGGAGCCGGAATGGAAGAGCCGCGGCCTCTGGCCGCTGGAAGGAGAGAAAACGGCAACCAAAAGCCGCTGTTAAGCCGGTGATTTGGGTTGTGCCAAAGGGAAAGAACCGAGGCTATTTTTGGGATTTGCCGACGGATTGCTGTCCCGTCGCCGGCGACGGCCCCCCCTGCGTGGGACCGTGCAGTCCCGCCGGTGAGAAGGCTGCCGGAGGAGCTCGCTTGGCGGTTGGCAGTGCCAACCGTCTGGCGTCGTTACCCAGGGGTCGCAACCCCTGGGAGTGAAGGTGATTCTGGACTTCGGCCCAGAACTTTTAAAAAAAAAAAAATGTGTTTAGGGTAGTAAAGGATGGCACGGGCCTGGATTTATTGGGCCCGTAACCAGCAAAATCCCAGGGGCTTAACCCCTGGGTGACCCGGTTTTAATTTAAAAAAAAAAAAGAGCAAGAACCGGGGGGGGGGCTGAACGTGGATCCGGGTTGGGTTAACCTGACCCGGTCCACAACCCAACCCGGTCTCCTTTGACTGCCTTGGTCAACGGTCAACGGTCAACGTTGACTTTGATCGTTGACCGATAAAGTTAACTTTAAAAAAAAAAAGAAAAAGCAAATTTTGGTGTCAATTTTGGATGCAACTTTAAAATTCAAATTGTGTTTTTAGATAATTAATATTATCAAATTAATTAATTAAATCAATAAGCTGCCAAAGTAGCCTATTTTGTGGATGTTAATTAATTTGTGATATTAAGAAGGTTGTGTGAATTTAATTCATGCGAATATTAATCGGCCCAAAAGAAGTTTAATATTTGGCAGAATTAAATTCATACCTGTGGTGATAAATATGTAACAATTATATGGTTATTTTTGGTATGTGAATAATAAGTGGATCCAAAGATTAGCTTATTATTTGATATAATTTATTGTTAATATTTGATCACTGCACCAAGAACACCACTTACAAGTTAATATTTCTGTCCAAAGACTAAATATTAATGTTGTTATAGGTTTCTTGTGATGGGATATGTCATTGTTTGAATTTTATTAGTTGTTTTATGTGAATTCTTATGTGAATATGTAATTTTGTTCTTTGTTCAGCTACTGCATCATCTGCATCAATATCTGCTAATGTTAATTTCATTCCTATGCTGAATGGGACTAACTTCAAGGAATGGAAAGAGAATGTATTGATCGTTCTCGGTTGCCTTGATCTGGACTTGGCCATAAGGGTTGAACGTCCCACTGTTACAGATTCTAGTTCCACTGAGGATAAAAGGGAACTTGAAAGATGGGATCGTTCTAACAGAATGAGTCTAATGATCATTAAGAAAGGCATTCCAGAAGTCTTCAGGGGCACTGTACCCGATGAGGTCACTACTGCTAAGGGTTTCCTTGAGGCTATAGAGAAATGCTTTGCAAAGAATGATAAGGTTGAAACAAGCACGCTTTTGGCGAGCTTGATTTCAATGAGGTACAAAGCAAAAGGAAACATAAGGGAGTACATTATGGAAATGTCTCATCTGGCTTCAAGATTAAAGACACTAGATCTGGAAATTTCTGAGGATCTTCTAGTGCATCTTGTCTTGATTTCTCTTCCTGCACAATTCAGCCAATTCAAGATCAGTTACAACTACCAGAAAGAGAAATGGACTCTTAATGAGTTAATTTCTTATTGTGTGCAAGAGGAAGAAAGACTGAAGCAAGAGAAGACTGAAAGTGCTCACTTGGCTAGCACCTCTAAGGACAAAAAGAAGAAAAGAAAGAAAAGCAATGAAGCTGCTAAAGGTCCAGCACAGAAGAAACAAGATAAGGATAAAAATGATGGAAATGTTGCTTGTTTCTTTTGTGGTTAACCTGGACACATGAAGAAGGTCTGCACCAAGTATCATGCTTGGCGTGCAAAGAAAGGTATGCTTCTCAATTTTGTTTGTTCTGAGGTTAATTTAACTTCAGTGCCAAGACACACTTGGTGGATTGATTCAGGTGCCACTACTCATATAAGTGTGTCTATGCAGGGTTGCCTGAGCTACCGAAAGCCAATTGATGCTGAAAGATTCATCTATGTGGGAGATGGCAAATCGGTAGAAGTTAAAGCTATAGGGCATTTTAGGTTACTATTAAGTATTGGTTATTATTTGGATTTGAAAGACACTTTTGTTGTACCGTCATTTAGGCGGAATTTAATTTCTATTTCTGCTTTGGACAAATTTGGATACTGTTGTTCATTTGGAAATAGTCAGTTTAGTCTTTCTTTAAATTCAAATGTTATTGGTACCGATTCTTTATCATTTCAAGATAACCTATATTTGCTTGATACAGTTGCTTCTTATAACGAAACCTTGCATGTTAATTCTCGTGGCACAAAACGTAAATTAACCGATGAGAATTCTGCTGTATTATGACATAAGCGATTGGGACATATTTCAAGAAAAAGGATAGAAAGGCTTGTGTCAGATGGAATTCTTAATTCCCTTGATTTTACAAATTTTGAAATCTGTGTTGATTGTATTAAAGGGAAACAGACAAACAAAAGGGGATTGGGTGCCAATAGAGCTATGGATGTCTTAGAATTGATACATACGGACATTTGTGGACCATTTCCTGTGGCTTCATGGAATGGTCAACAATACTTTGTATCGTTCATAGACGATTACTCCCGGTATGGCTACCTATATCTCATACATGAGAAGTCACAGACTTTGGACGTGTTCAAGTCATATAAGGCTGAGGTTGAGCTTCAACTCAGTAAAAGAATTAAGGCCGTTAGATCTGACCATGGTGGTGAATACTATGGCAGATATGACGGATCAGGTGAACAACGTCCAGGACCTTTTGCTAAATTCCTAAAGGAATGCGGGATAGTCCCTCAATATACCATGCCAGGTTCACCTAGCATGAATGGTGTAGCTGAGAGACGAAACCGGACACTTAAGGACATGGTGAGGAGTATGATTTGTCATTCCACCTTACCTGAATCCCTCTGGGGTGAAGCACTCAAGACTGCAGCTTACATTCTTAACAGAGTACCAACAAAAGCAGCAGCTAAAACACCTTATGAGCTTTGGACTGGCAAAAGGCCTAGTCTGAAGCATTTACATACTTGGGGTTGTCCAGCAGAAGCAAGGCCTTATAGGCCCAATGAAAAGAAATTGGACTCCAAGACAGTGAGCTGCTATTTCATTGGATACTTTGAACGGTCAAGGGGTTACAAATTTTATGATCCCACTACTAAGGCTATTTTTGAGACGGGAATTGCAACATTCTTTGAGGATGTTGAGTTCGGGGGGAGAAATAAGGTTAGAGACTTTGTCTTTGAGGATGAATTTGATCCCGTTCCTTTTGTACAAGAGGGATTGGTTCCTATTCCTACAATTGCTTTTGATAATGTTCAGGCTTCTATCCCTGACGTTGATCAAATCGCATATCAAGAACAACCAGACATAGTCATTCAACCCCTTCAGGTACAAACTCAACAACCTCAAGAACAAGAACCTCAGGAACTTGTGTCATTAAGGAGATCCACTAGAGAGAGGAGAAGTGATATTTCGGATGATTACATATTATTTCTCCAAGAACATGAGAAAAGTGTTGGATTGATGGATGATGATCCAATCAATGTCCGTCAAGCCATGCATAGTTCTAACTTTCAAAAGTGGATGGATGCCATGAAGGATGAGATAAAGTCTATGAAGGACAATGACGTTTGGGATCTCGTTCCATTGCCTGAAGGTGCGAAGCCCATTGGTTGTAAATGGATATTTAAAACCAAGAGGGATTCGAAGGGTGATGTAGAGAGATATAAGGCTCGTCTTGTTGCTAAGGGCTTTACTCAAAAGGAAGGCATTGATTATAAAGAGACTTTCTCTCCAGTTTCAACGAAAGACTCTTTTAGGACAATTATGGCACTTGTAGCGCATTTTGATCTTGAGCTACATCAGATGGATGTTAAGACAGCGTTTCTAAATGGTGACATTGAAGAAACGATCTTTATGGTGCAACCAGAAAACTTTGAGTCGGGAGACCCAAAGCATATGGTTTGTAAATTAAAGAAATCCATCTATGGGCTTAAGCAAGCTTCTCGTCAATGGTATTACAAATTTCATCAAGTGATAGTCTCATTCGGTTTCGAGATGAACACTGTGGATGATTGTATATACCATAAGTTCAGTAGGAGTAAGTGTATTTTCTTGGTATTGTACGTTGATGACATACTGCTTGCCACCAATGATATAGGCTTATTGCACGAAACCAAGAGATTTCTATCAAATAAATTTGAAATGAAAGATCTTGGTGACGCCTCTTTTGTATTAGGAATTAAGATACACCGGGATCGCTCTCGGGGTATACTTGGGTTATCACAAAAGAGCTATATCGAAAAGGTGCTTAAAAGATTTGGCATGCAGGATTGTAAACCAGGAGATACCCCTGTGGCTAAAGGAGATAAATTCAGTTTAAGTCAGTGTCCTAAGAATGACCTTGAGGTTAAGGAAATGGAAAAGATCCCATATGCATTAGCTGTTGGGAGTCTAATGTATGCTCAAGTTTGTACTCGTCCAGATATAGCATACATTGTTGGATTATTGGGCAGATATTTGAGTAACCCTGGAATGGATCATTAGAAAGCAGCCAAACGGGTTATGCGATATTTATAGAGAACAAAAGATCACATGCTTACATATAGAAGGTCAGACCAACTCGAGATCATTGGTTATTCAGATTCAAATTTTGCTGGATGTCAAGATAGTCGTCGATCCACTTCGGGCTATATTTTTTTGCTTGCTGGAGGAGCTATCTCTTGGAGGAGTGCCAAGCAGTCACTCATAGCTTCTTCCACTATGGAGGCAGAATTTATAGCATGTTATGAGGCATCCAATCATGGAATATGGCTGCGAAACTTTTTCACTGGGCTGCGGATTATGAAAAGTATAGAAAGACCACTTAAGTTATTTTGTGACAATAAATCTGCAGTCTTATATTCCAACAACAACAGGAGCTCTTCAAAGTCAAAACATATAGAGATTAAGTTTCTTGTTGTTAAAGAAAGAGTTCGGAGTAGTCAGGTGTCTATAGAGCATATAGGTACAAACTCTATGATAGCGGATCCGCTTACAAAAGGGCTTCCACCCAAGGTCTTTCATGAGCACACTGCTCACATGGGTGTTCAGTTATTTGATGATATGCAGTTTTAGTGGGAGTTTGTATTTGAATGCTAATTTTCTTTATATATAGACATTGTGTGTTTGTATATGTTTTATGCAGAAATAAAGAATACAGTTTATTTACACTCTGATTTTGGTACGGTTTTGATCTCATTCAGATATAAAGTAGGACCAGTTGGAAATAGACATGTTTATATCACATTGCATGTAATTTCCATGCTACACATCCATACTTGATCTATGTCATTTGGTTATATTGATATACGTAATCATTGATGGGTTTAGTCACGCTACATTTGTAACGAAGACCGCTTTGGTTCTATGTTAGTATGATCAATGGACGAGATTGTTTAGGAATACCTTCATGTGTGATAGCAAAGGTTGAGCTCACTAAAGTTAACACATTTTTGTAAAGATACATATGTGACCCAAGTGGAAGATTGTTAGAAAATAATTTTTCATGTGGGCACACATATGTAATTAAATGTGTTATTTAATGCTATCCTAAAGTAAAGCCTAAATTAAAGTGATATAATTAAGATAAAGTTAAAAGGCTTTATTGGGTATTAAAAATAATGTATGGGTTATATTTGTTAATATTATATGTGTAGATACCAATTTGTAATTTTCAGATTTTATGATGGGCGAAACTGGAAATACACTAAAATAACTAAAGTTATATATTTTGGTTATGGTCCCCAATTCATACGTATCGTACATTCAGAAATTTTTTCAGATATTCCTACTTCTCTGAAATCCCATCTTCAGAAAAGAATTCAAGGAATACGTATTGAATTGGAAGGCAATAACCCATAACCCATATCAATTCAAGATCATGAATTCAGGTACGCTTCCGCTATTTGGCATGATTCTTCTCAATAGTTTGACATGAACGATCCTGTAGAAATTATGGTTCAATCCGGTTTATCAATAAATTGTTAATCTTGATCCACCTTATCTTGCCTGAAGCAAAAACAGCCACTTCCAAGAGTTGGAAACTTGGAAATACATAAACATACAGTCTGGCAATGTTTGCAAATATTCACAAAAGCAGTTATTTCAAGAGCTTGTCCAAAGTTTTCCCCTTGTGTTTGTGCTCCTTTTAGGCAAATTTTGTGACTTGAAATCAGAATGACTGTATATTATTTGTTTAAAACTCATCAATTTTGCATTAATGTCTAATACGCTTTGGTATGATAGAAAGTTGAAGAAAATGGTCTTGAGTGAAGTTAGAGACGCCAGAAATGGCAATTTTTTGTGAGTTTGAGGAAATCTATGATGTGGGCATTCTAGTTTTGCCGTTAACTAAAGTTGATTAGTGAAAATGGACAACCTTTCCGATAAAGTGCGGCTTTATACATCTTGTGATTTTGGTCCTCATTTATTGATTTCTAGGTCATTTGGGAGTTTAAACCATAGTTTGAGTTCCAATTAAGTTTTTAACAGAGTTTTCTCTCATACGTTACAGTGTTTTTAGTTCAAACACGATAAGTTGTTTAATATATTAGTTCAAACCAAGTGTAAAGCTCTCATATGCTACAATATAAGACAAAAAAACGCTACAGTATAAAGCTCTCACATATTACAGTGTTTAAACCAAAAGTTTTAGTTCAAACTAACATGCCAAACAGCTTATCAATTCCAACTCATTTTCCATACCACCTAGAACATCTTCTGAGTTAAATAGACGATTAGTTTGTTATGATGATAAAATCTCATCTTACTAACTAAGCAACACAAAACTGGAACCAGTAGTTTTGAGCTTTCCATTTACTTTCCATTTACTGCATTTCTGTTTCTTGTACAAATACTACATTAAAGCAAAGGAAACAAATAAGACCACAAGAGACAAATGAGCCAAAGAATAGTAAACAAATATCTACTACAGTTAATTTCAGTTTCTATGTACAGCAATTCCTTTTGTTGCTGATCAAGTACTGTAATAAAATCAGCAAACAAAAGGGAAGCTAAAAGAGAGTTACACCGACAAATTCAAATTTACTGTTATCACCCATTACAATCAATTCCGTATGATTCATATATTGTTTTTCTTGTTGCATCCAAGGATTTAATCTCTCCACAATATAAGGAGCCTAATGACACAATTGTCTAAGGTTATAAATGGACAATAGCTCTCTTCAAATGGTCATTTTTCCTTCTAAGAAGAAAGAATAATATGTTCCTTTTCTTGAGAATCCTATGAAGTCTTAAGGTCAGCGACGAAGTTAGAAAATCTTTTCAGTGAGAAGACACTATAAAAAAGTGAAGAGTTTTTTTTTTATTATTGGATAAAAATATAATTTTATATCTTAATTATTGAAAGAGGCAGAGTTATTTTTTTCTTATAAAAGTGGGGGCACAATTAAAAAAAAAAAAGATAAACAAACCCCAAAACGATAAAAATTAAAATTTTAAAAATATAATTAGGCGACATGCTCTCACTTGCTAATAAGAGACACTGCATGTTTATGAAAGATTTGTTTTCGCCTCCTTAATTGTTCGTGAGAGAGGTTAAAAAAACTATTCAAACTTTCTTCAACTGCAGTTGACGAGGACAAATTAGAGTACATTTGAAAACACCATTTTAAATCAAAAAAATTTGATTGTTGAAACCAGTTTTGTTACAATATTTTGTCTTATAACATTTGAAGTACTAGAGTGTTTTTAGTTTAAACTTCTAGTTTTAACAATGTTCCTAACTATACTTAATTCCACCCTGATACGTTGCATATTGAGATACATTATATAAACATGGAGTAATAGCATGATCTTTCGAGATGAAGTTTTCTGAAACAAACAATAGTCCAAGTACTAAATAAAGTGTAGAATGTCATTTTTCACTACAACTTAAAACCTAAAATATTTCAAGTACGTACCTAAAACTTTTGGAACCTAATATGTTTACTCACTATGATTGTAAGTAGAGTAACTAGTCAAGATAAATTAAACAGCTCTCAACACTAGGCTCATATTGCTGCTCATCGTAATCGTAATTAAATATGTTTGGCAGCATTGGTTTGGTTGAAAATACTATAGCATTTCACAGCTTTATACTGTAACATATGAGAGCTTAACACTGTAACAGTTTAAATCATTGATTTAAACCAATGTTGGCAAACTGTGCACTGAGACTTCAAGGAATCAAGATCTTTTATCCTATTTTTTTTGTCCTTTTTGGTTGTGTCTCAATGAAATTTTGACACATAAGTAATTTTTTAATTATTTTTAATATTTAAGTCCTATTTGTCCTTTTAGGTCCTTTTTGGTTGTCTCACAATACTGTACACTGCAATATTGAATTAAACCAATGTTGGCAAACTGTACACTGACACAAGTAATTTGTTAAGTTTAAATGATATATTAAAATTTAATTCGAGAGGACAGCCAAAAAGTCAATAAAATATAAAACAGCAAATCTAGACTCGACTTTAAGCTTGCAGTGCATTTTATCTTACAGTATTGTAGTGAAGGAGGGACTTCAGTAGGGAAGTCAAATAAATTCAAAGATCTACTAGCAAGTTAGTGGGTAAAATCAAAGTTTTGGAACATAGCATGTTGAAGCAATAGTTAACTAGTTTTATATCAAAAAAACGGTTTAATAGTTGAATTAAAAATGTATATAACGAGTAACAATTCATAACTGATTGACGGCGTATAATATACATAATTTATAATATTATTAGACATAAATTCGAAATCTTATTTTTTTTTTGTTACGTCAAATATCAACTATAACTATCAATCAAATGACATATTCTTCAATTGTTTTGTTTCTTGACGTAGAGGAGAAAAGTTAAAAGTACTCAAAAAGGCTTTGCCCATAACTATATTTGTGCGTAATCATAAGTAAATGAAAACGACTTAGCGTGTGGTACACATTTTTATTACAACACGCTTTTAATATTATCCTAAAGAAGGGAATTTATAGGAAGGTCAACTCATTTTAAATATTTCATGGCTGGTTTTAAGTGAAAACGTCAAAAGTCTAGAAGTTTAGAGCTTGTCATGTTGAAGTAATGGTTTACTAGTTGTACATATGAAAAGTGATTCGTCACGATCATTGTTCCATGTAATCGATATATTGGATTAATTTTACAAATGATACTTAAAGTTTACTTTTAGTTTTAGTTTAGCTCTCAATGTTTAAAAAGTTTTATTTTGGTTTTTAATTTTTTTACTTTGTTTCAGTTTTAGTCCCTCTAATTTTTTACTTAGTTTAGTCTCTTTGTTATAGCTAAGAGTGATTAAAGATTAAAATTTGAAATATTTGAACGTGAAAAACTAAATATAATAATTTTGATGCATGTAATCAAAGAAAAAACAATTTTATTAAGATTGTTACTCAGATGAATTTTAATTTAAAGAATAAGTTGAATTTTTAATACTAGTATATAAATATTCAACCTTACGCTTTCAAAAAAAATTAAAGCTCATCTAAAAAATAATACGATAAATTATTTTTTATTTTAGTTATATGAATAATGTTGCATTTAGTTTCTCACTTTAGTTTTTTTTTTTTAAGTTCTCATCTTTAATAATACATTAATAACAGATGGATAAAAAATAAAATAAAGTAATAGATTAGGAACCAAAGTGGGACACTTTAAGAATATTCTGTTTAATATTTAACACCCAACTAATGGAAGAACCAAAACTGAATCAAAGTAAAAGATTGAGGACTAAAGTGAGACTTTTTGAATATTACAAACCAAACTGGGGTTGAGAATAAATTTTAAGGACCATTTATGAAATTAACTCAAATATATTTATATATGACGAGTTTTCAATAGTTATATTTTTTAACCATTGATAGTTATAAGATTCAAAATTATAAAAAATACACACCTTAATTATAATGGATAACGTGATATTTTATATATCTTAATTATTTTGCTCATTACAACTGTCTACTCTATATTCCAACTGTCTAATTCCATATTCCAGATCAAGCAGTTTTACTTATTGATGAATAAGTATTTATATAATAAACGAACTAGAGTATTAAATATGCTTTATGAAAATCGCTTTTGAATTTAGGACGATAATTGTATTTTCCTTTTGTTCAGCAAACTCAAGATGAGGTTTGTAAATAAAAAGCAAAATTTTCTCTTTTTTTTTTTTTTTAAATCTCTCTTGTGACATTTGAAAAACACATCACAAGAGAGAATTCCTATTATATTCATATAAATATAATGTGAAAAAAGGTGTCTTTCTCTTATACTCCAAAAAAAAAAAAAAGAATAATAAATGCGTGTGAATTTAGGCTCCAATCTCGAACTTTCGAGTAATGTTTGCGGTATGATCCGACCGTAAGCACGACAAGTTTGACGGCTCCCAAGAGTCTTCCCCCTAGTCCATTTCAATGGAAATTAGAAAGAGAAAAATAACAAAACAATATCGCGTGGTAGATGACTGGATTGACGTTTTTGGGGGGTTTTTTGTTTTTTTGTTTTGGCTAAATAATGAGTTGATGAGATTGATAAACAACTAATAGACCGCACTTTAGACTGAGACTGATAAATAACTAATAGGTCCCACTTTAGACCTTTCCCTTCTCGTGAAGACAATGCCAACCAATCCGGTAATTTCGAAGGGAAATTTTTTTGACAAACAAAGAAATTTAAAGCTGGTCCTGTTTTAATCGACAAATTAACTTTTTAATAACTTAATTTGTGATTAAAAGTAGTTATATATCACATGTTGTAAAATTTAAACATGAAATTGTAAATTAGACTATTAAGATTTTAATTCTATGGCTAAAATACTAAACTCTGAGTGATGCAAATAAATTTTTCATTTTAAATGCCTCCTTTTTTTTTTCTAAATGGTATTAAAATATATTTGACAAACTAGATTGAACTAAAAAAAAGTTCAAAAACTATAAAATGTTAGAATTACATTATAATAGTTTTATATTTTATATTATAATATATGAGACTTTACATTGTTATTAAATAGAATTGATTTACAAAGATGCTGTTAGAAAAACATAAAAAACGTTCTTCGGCATGTGACATGGTATTCAGTTATTCACTACTACACTTGCATTTTTTTAAAATAAGTAGAGCCATTGCAAATCAAATATTTCTCGATGAGGTGTGGGCTTTTATTAATTATTAACAAAACGTGTATATTTTCTATTAATTTCAAAAACATTTGAGGATCTTTGCAATTAGTTTTTCTAGTATGTTTTTCTTAAGTTTCTTATATTAGTGTGCTACATAGCACCAATGTGAGTTAGAATCAATACTTTTGGTTGTTACAGTGTAAACTTTTACATGCTATAATATAAAAAAAATATGGTTATAGCGTAAATCTCTTACATGTTATAGTGTTTTTCAACCACAATTAGTTTACACTAATGCTTTCAAACACTCAATTTATATCTTATAAGATATCTATCAATAAAAGAGTAAAAGAGTAAGTAACACAAATCCTCAAAATTATAAGAATTCTTCTTAAGAATGACAACCAAAAATTTAATAGGAATATTGGATAATATAGTAGTAAGGAGAAAAAAAAGAATCGATCAAAGTTAAGAATAAATCATTAAAGAATGATATAACTATTCTTTTTTTTTTCCCCCAAACTCAGACAATCTTTTTGAGAGAGTACGAGCAAAGGTTAAGTTAAAGAAAATTATTTAGCCATAAGAATAATAAGTTTAGTGCTTACGTCCCGTAGTGTTAGCAATTTCTTTTCAACCAAACAATTCTTGAAAATAAAATGTATCTATCTAAAAAATAATCATGTTTGGTATAGAAAAAAATTTGAAAATTATTGATAAATAATTATTTTAAAATGAATTTTGTTTTTATGTGATTTATCATATTAAATTAAGTCATAAAACCTAATTATTATGATTATCTTTTTTAATATATTTTGAGATAAAAAGCAATTAGTTAAGAATTTTCTAAGAATAAGGGAGGCCTTGTTCCGAGGGCGTTAAGAAGTGACTCAATGGCCCATTAAGAACGGTAGCAATGTATCAACATCAATGGCAGACCCAAAAATAAAAATAAAAAAATAAGACTAGGCAATTTCTCTGGAGGGCATGTAAAAATAACTCATCTTTAGAATTTTTTCTAACCGTTTACATATGTACTGTAATTATGATTTTAATCAGATCTAACAATTCATGTTGTGCCCTACTAATGTGTTTCTACGAGATAAAGGCCCAAAAAGCTAATAAAAAAAAGGGAATTTTTAGGGTTGTTTGGTATTATTTTTAAAATAGAAGAAAGTATTTTAGTTTTGAAAAATAAGAATTTTTTAAAAATTATAATAAGAGTGATTTAAAATTTTTGCTTTAAAAAATTTATGAAAACATTTTCAAAAATTTTAAGAACAAAACCAAACAAGGCTATCATATACATCATTTTTTAAGATTTATTTTTCTATAAATATCATATATGTTTATTTATAGTATAACTTAATATATAATATAAATTATATCGAAACATAAATTTTTTTAAATATAATATAAATAAATAAATTTTAAAAAGTACGACATCATGTAATTTTTTTAATAAAAAAAGTAATCAAAGATGTGATTGAACGAACGGAGCAGAATCCTCCACCCTTCTCTGCACAACACGTTTCTACGACGCGGGCGACCACACCCAAAATTCTCCCCTTCCCCCACCCTATATATAGACACACGTAAATACGCCACCAAATATACATATGAATTATTTGACTCTGTTTAGCTCAAACTCAATCCTCCACAACAGTCTCTGCAACCTGGCAACAATGCATGCTCAGACCTAGTTGTCTCTCACTCCCTCTCTTTCTCTCTCTCCCTACTTTCTGTCTCTTCAATCCCACCGTTTTCTTCTTCAATTTACCTTTCTGGATTTTTTCCATTTTTTACCGGGATTTTTGTTCAAGTTGTTGATTGAGCTTTTTTTTCTGGAATAATGTGTTTTTCTGTGATTTTTCTTCCCTTTTTTCGGATTAGCGTAAAGGAAAGAAAAAAGGGTGGGTTTTTTTTCTTTATTTTTTTGCTGGGAGGGGATTTTCGCGAGAAAGTGAGAGAGAAAATGAAGGCGAACCAGAAAGATTCCGAGAAAGTGATAAACCCCATTGTCGTCCAAACCTCTCAGGGCAGACCAGTCCCCAAGCTCCTCCTCTACCTCATGCTCTTCGTCTGCGTCACCTACGTCGTCTACACTCTCCGCCTGATCTCCTCCTCCTCACGCGCGGCCTGTGATGACGACTTCTTCGCCACGCGCCACTACGGGATGAACAATATGTTGATCTCCAGTGTCGCCGTGGCGGCGGCGGAGAACCAGACGGCGGAGCGTATTTTTCGGCGCGAATCTCGGGAGACGGTGGAGGTGACGGAGATCAAGCACGTGGTGTTCGGAATCGCGGCGTCGTCGAGCCTGTGGAGCAAGAGGAAGAGCTACATCAAGCTGTGGTACCGGCCGAGGTCGATGAGAGGCGTGGTGTGGATGGACGGCGCCGTCGAGAGCGACGGCGACGACGCGAGATCTCTTCCTCCGGTGAGGATCTCGAGCGACACCTCCAGCTTCCCCTACGCCAACAAGCAGGGCCACCGGTCGGCGCTCCGGATCTCGCGGATCGTGTCGGAGACGCTCCGGCTAGGGCTAAAAAACGTCCGGTGGTTCGTCATGGGCGACGACGACACCGTCTTCATCACCGACAATCTGGTCCGGATCCTCCGGAAGTACGACCACAACCAGATGTACTACATCGGGAGCCTCTCGGAGAGCCACCTCCAGAACATCTTCTTCTCATACGGCATGGCGTATGGCGGCGGCGGCTTCGCCATCAGCTTCCCGCTCGCCAAAGCCCTGGCGAAGATGCAGGACCGCTGCATCCACCGCTACCCGGGGCTGTACGGCTCCGACGACCGAATGCAGGCTTGCATGGCCGAGCTCGGTGTTCCCCTCACCAAAGAAGTCGGCTTTCACCAGGTTCGTTCAATCCTCTGTCCTTCCTCTTCCGCCATTGCTGGCCGTTTGGAGCTTTTCGAAACGGCAATTAATGAAGCTGTTTAGGAGAGTTACACGTCTAACTACGTTCTAATATTTTTTAATATCGAGAATATAGGGGAGAATATTAATTGAAATGCATATTTTATGTGTCGTCTTGGCCTTCTCTTCTGGATTTGCTAATTTAGCTCAGGTTTGCGTGGACCGTTGATGCTACGTTACCTACTTTGTCGACCCTTGTTTGTAAAAAAAATTTAATGCCTTCGAGTTTAACAATAAAAACAAATATTGCCCTTGTCTTATTTGGTTCGTTAATGACATAATTCACATAGAGCAAATAAATTTATAGCTAGTTTTGGTAGGAGAACTGACTGGGTTATAGACTTCTAGCTCCGTTTCTTATTTTCCTTTCAAAAGATGTAGAATTTTGATCTTGATAGCTTGTTTTTAGGAAAATTAGTGGGGTTATAAATGAAAGAAAAAAAATTGTTTTACTAGTTAGCAATTGTAAGGGTCTATTTGATAATGGTAGGAAGGGACCGGTGTTTGCTTGACCTGGCCCACCTACCTAATCCTCTTAATAATGGTCTCTGATTTATGTTGCTTCAAAGAATTAGCTAGGCAACATTAATGTCCTTGACAGTTGTGGGTTGGATTCTAGCTTTTCTCTCTGAAAATTTCAAGTCTTTGTTCAGATTACTTTAGCTGATTGCAAGCCAATGAGTGTTGAAAGGAGGTCTATTACTGATTAGTTTTTCTACCCTGCAGATTTGAATGATTTTTTAACCAAAATGTGGTGTCTTGATGTGAGTTTTAGTTTAGGATCAATTGACAAGTCAGAGCAGAATTTTGGTCTTGGCCTTGGTCTTTTTACCCTGTAATTCTTCTTACGGTTTCCGTTCTTTTTTGTTTGCAGTACAGTAGAGATAGAAATGGTCAAGTTTTGCTGACAGCATTTGTTTTCTTTGAACCAGTATGATGTGTACGGCAACTTGTTCGGGCTCCTTGCAGCACATCCTGTTACGCCGTTGGTGTCACTGCATCACCTAGACATTGTCGAGCCCATTTTCCCGAATGTGACACGAGTAGAAGCCCTGCAGCGGCTCACTGTTCCAATTAAGCTGGACTCGGCAGCAATTATGCAACAATCCATCTGCTACCACAAGTCAAAGAGCTGGTCCGTTTCGGTTTCGTGGGGCTTCGCTGTACAAATATTTCGAGGAGTCTTTTCGCCCCGCGAGATGGAAATGCCGTCCAGAACCTTTTTGAATTGGTACAGGAGGGCAGATTACACGGCGTATGCATTCAATACGCGCCCCGTTAGCCGAAATCCATGCCAGAAACCTTTCGTGTTTTACTTCTCCAAGGCGAAACTAAATCAAACGACGAATCAAACGATCACCGAGTACGTCCGTCATCGTGTCCCTCACCCTTTGTGCCGGTGGAGGATGGCCGATCCTTCCGAGTTTGACATTGTGAAGGTTTTTAAGAAGCCAGACCCGGATCTATGGAACAGGGTAAATTATTTCTCTCCTAACTTCATTGCTTACACTTTGCAATAACCTAAAGTGCATTTCATTTCAATAACTTAATGTGGGTTTTTTTGGTTTTGTCTTTCAATGTCTCTTTGCAGTCCCCAAGGAGAAACTGTTGCCGGATCATGGACTCACAGAAGAATGGAACCATGTTGATAGACGTTGGTGTGTGTAAAGATGGTGAGGTCACTGAATTATAGAAAAACATGGAAAATTTTAGGCTTTAGCCAAGAGCTTCCTTCTCTTCCTTCTCTTCTCTCTCTTCTTTCATTCTTCTCCCATCACCCTTTTTTCTTCTCATTCTTGTCTAATTTATTAATTTGTTATTGTTATCTATGACCTCTCCATTTAGCTGACACGAAAGTAATTAGAACTTAGAAATGGAGGGGTAAAAAAGAAAGAAATGAAAAGGGTAGAATATTGTATTATTGTACAAAAAGGTGTTGTAGACATTATTCTATTGTCCAAGCTTGTTCAACCTTTTTCTATAATTTTTTTTTTGGCCCCTCGAGTGGGATCTCTGCTCAAAGTATTTTTTTTGGGTGTTTAAATTCTATTTGCTCACACTTAAAACACATGCCTACAATACAATATTTATGCCGTGTCATGTCGGCTAGCTACTATTAATGTTCTTTATTTCTTTTCTTTGTATAAGCCATATGATGCATTTTTATTCATTGAGAAATAGTAAGGAAGTGAAATATTATATTATGTAAGAGAGCACTATTAAAATGATGGTTGAAGACTGTAAAACAACCTTTTGTCTCATACTGCAATAATAGTTGGAACCGCGAATAGAGGCTGTCAAACAATCTGTTGGTCCAAAATTAGATCTCATGTTTTCTGAATTGAAATGGTTAATAGGTCCAAAGGTTGGTACGCTGTGGGGCCAAACATAAATCTAATGAAAAGTGTTCTGAATCTGAAAATCTAAAAATAAGAGCATGTTTGTTTTATATATTTTTTAAGATTTAATGAATTTAAATTTAGATTTGAGTATCAAAAATCATTTAAGTACGTGTTTGTTTCTTCCAAAACTTGAATCTTATGAGTATCAAGAATGTAAGTTTTTAGAGTTTTTATTCCTATAAACTTTTGATACTGCAATATCTTTTCTATAGTAAAAATTGAAATTCTTTTTATATTTGAAAAAAAAATTATAATTGTTTCATTTAATATCTAATTGAGATGATTTTTTTTATTGTGTTTTTAGTGAAAAGATGAATAAATTAAGATTTATATTGTATATTTTTTAAGATTATTAACATTAAGATTTTATTAGATTTGTTAATAAATTACAAACTATTTTCACTATCTTTTTAAATATAAATTTTAATATTATTTTATACTCAAATTAAAATTTAAATATACATTTAAATCTTAATTCAAATAATAATTTAAATCATTAACTTAAATCTTAATCTAAAACATATTAATTTAAATTAAATCACTTATTCATATCTCCTTACTTAACTAACAGAGTAAAAAAAAGCTTTTCAGTGCCCGACACCTGAATTTGGGGTCTTGGTCTGTGACAGAAGAAGGGTCACCATCACGGACCCTACGCCATTTTCAACGATTAGTTTTATTATACATACATACATACATACATACATATATATATATTTATATATATATTTGAATTCTTCTCTGATTCGGGGACTAAAATACTGGGGATTATGGTTAAATTAACATCATGGGATTATGGTGATGCTTAAAAAATAATTAAACTTGGAAGTTCAACATGAGACCCAATTTGACGTAGTCTATTCTATTTCTATATACATCCCTATATATCTTTAGTTGGTTCCTGTAGGTTACAAAGGAAGACTTTAAGGCAGCTTGTTGGACTCTGTTTGGCAATTTTTCAAAGAAAATGGAAAGGGTCCTAACCATGAATTGAATATTTAGCGCCCACCTGTCGGTGTCTTTAAAAAGGGAGATAAACTTCAACTATGCCCTTCCCAGTGTTGGTGCATATAAGCCAAGGTCAAACTCATTAGAATTACAAAATTTATTGAGTGTTCTAGGGGAGGAATACCTAGAACATGATAGATCTAGTGCAAATTTTACTAAAATAAAATATATAAATGTGACATATATAGTATAATAAGGATTTAACTGTTTAAGTGACAATGATATTTTTTGTGTTCTACCGAGAAAATTTTAGTTATTTAACAGAAATATGTTTTGTGGGGCCAAAGTGTTGTATTTGAAGGGGTAATGACACTCATTATGTATAATTACCACAACAAATAAGTGGGGTTAAACCAAAAAGGCTTTTAAGCTGGTAAAACAACAATTTTATATAATTATCCTATCAAGGAAGCTTTATGATAGGTTTAACTTCAAAAAATAAGTTTATAGGATGCTTTCACTTTTTCTGTGAACATAAAACGGTCCCGTTCTTTCCTTTTCAGTTTCCCTGGATTTTTTGACAGTGAAGAGGGATTAAATTATTAAGTCAAGTTAATGATTGTGATTGTCTTCTATACCAAATACTAGCTTTGGAATCAGATCATTGACTAAAACACATTTTAAAATAAAATTAACTATACCATTTAATGTTTAACCATCTTTGCTTCTATTTAAAGCTTGAGCTTATAATAATAATAATAATATGAAGGAAAAAAAAAGTGTACAATTAATAATGTGATTAGAAGGCACCCCAAACTCCATAGATTTTGAAAAGAAAATAAAGACGACAACCAAAAGTGTCGGCAGAGAATATGGTCTAACATGAACGGCACACTATTATATAATAAAAAAATATACGAAAAGTACCCAAAGAAAAGTGAAATTTGCAGTTTTAACCGTGATAAGATCACCTATTTTAGTTTTGGACTGTCATAACTGTTGCCCATTTTTTCAGGTTGGTTGGACAAGGACCTCAGTGGGCTCCCCCTTAGGCCCACCCCACCACCAAACTCCTGCAGTTGCTCTACACGTGTCCACAGATATAAGTTCGATTTTCGAGGCACGTTAAAGAGGGCCAAAAACTGTGGCCCATTCACGCGTATCTATAAGGCTTCCAGATAGTACCTAAATAATAGTTTTCAACCTGCAGAGGTAAAAAAAAAAAAAAAAGATAAAATAAGTAGAAAACTAACAGACTGTGAACTCGTGGTTATTTTGGCAGCATGACTGCGACCATTTTGCCTCGTCGGGGCTCTGACAAGACATTCACTCGAGGTTTACGTTTTAAAACCGTTAAATTTAATTAAAATTTTTTCTTTTAATTGGTTGAAGGACCGACAAATAAATACCTATTGAAGTGTATTTTTTTGGATTCTTATTAAAAAAATTTGTCTGGTCTTTGTTGGTAATTTTTTTAAAATAATTTTATTTAACTTTATAAAATTATATCTTACTATTAATATAATTGTAAGATTTATTTTGAAAAATACATTACATTGTTAAACTAAGTTCTATAATTTTATGAATAACTTATATGGATAAAAATGATTTTTTTGATAATTATATTAGCTACTAATTTGTTCTATTTTAGTATAACACATTCACTTTTAGAGGTCCCGTATGTGATGTTTATGAAATACACATTTTGACCCATCTATTAACAATTTGCTTATTTTTAATCAAAAATTAACACACGATAGTTAGAGTTCATTCTACAAAGGAAGAAAAAATAGAATTTGGGAAAACGGTACCCTTTGTTTTTTTCCCTCTCTCAAACTCTTTTCTATAGATGTTGTAGAAATTCACAAGAGACAGGCAAATGTGGAGAAATAGAAACATGTTTCTTTTGGACAAGAGTTTTGTTATTTTATTTTTACAATTGCCTCCTAAATTTTTTGCATTTTTATACTGTGGTCTTCAATTTTTTTTTTTGGCAACTGAGTTCCTAAACTTAATCAAGTGTGGCAATTAAGTTTTAATCACAAACTTCCTTCAAAATTGGGATGGAAACAATATGTGACCTATTAAGAACACCTGTGTACCTTATTTACTTATGATAAGAGTCAAATAATTCAATTTCATATTCAAAAAAAGAAAAGAATTTATATTATTGTTAATTATGTTTTTAACAATTTTACTGGTTTAATGTATATTTTAATCATTTTAATGCTCAAAATTTCATATTTTCCCTTCCAAATGGGTCATGTGAGTTTTGCGTGATAGTTTTTTATCTTAATTTTGACAAACGTTAGTGTGTAGCGATTTAAATGCCAAAGTTAGCTAAGTTTTACAAGGACTTAATTGCAACAAAAAAAATTTAAGGACTAATTGCAAAAAAAAAAAAAGTACATGGCGTTTGGTACATAGGTTCAAGCTAGTTCAAACCATGCAAGCAATTTTAAAACAGCCTAAACCTTAAAATTCTAAACTTTGTCCTCCCTCAAATCACACGGTTTGAACTATTTTCTACAATAAAAACCATCCACATTCTCCTTTTTTTTTCATAGACTATATTTTTTTAAACTTAATATTCTCGTTTCAAATCTTTATGTTTCAAACACTAATTTAAAACTACAGTTTAAACCATGCAATTTAAAACTTACAGTTTAAATTATAAAGTTGTATATACCGTTTTGAACCCACGCACTAGACAAACCTTATAAAATTTAAAGGGCAAATGTGCAAAAAAAAAAAAAAAAAACCTTTCTTGTTTGAGAAAAATTCGGACACAAGAGTACACTAGTATCTACACAACGAGATGTCATGTTTTAGTCAATTCAGTCAATTTTTTGGTTTGACGATGTCAGTCACCTACCTAAAATCAATTATCATATGCTCTTTTTTTTTGGGATTTCATTCTATATTATTTTCTGATTTCTTTACTTTCATTTTCTGCTGTTTTGATTCCTCGTCACCTAGAAAGTTTGTTTTCTTGTATATATGGTGATTGAAGATGATTATGAAAAAACTCAGTTTGCAATTATATATCATATATGCTTAGGCCACAATCTTGAGTCATCAAATCCTTTTCATTAACCTTGGCTCTTTGTCTTTCATATTCTTAATTTTCACACGTTAAAAAAAATATATATATTTTGTCAATCTTTCACAAGTTGTTTTGTTGCAGTTTATGAGTTATGACCTATACTGAAATAAGGGTTTTGACATCTTTCATACCTGAATAAATTAAGATAATCATGAAAAAGAAAGTTGTAGAACATGTTTTGAAATGTTGATATAGGAATCCATAAGCACCATTCATTTGAGGGAGAAGTAAGCAATTTTAATATTTTTGATTCCGATGGACAATTATCTATGAAAAAATTGGAGGCATGTTATAATTTTAATGTATTTTTAGCCTGTGCCAACTTTTTTATGGTACGAATTTATGTTATGTTTTGTTGACTTTTAACTAGTTCATTTGTATGGCAGTTTGACACTGGTCTATCTTTGATAGTATCACAAGTTGGTTCTTTGTTTTTTGTGTAAGATAATTTTTTAACCTAACTCATTAGTTAAGAATTCTGTTAAGAATGAATAGTTGATTTTGTTGATAGTAATTATCAAATATTCAGTCAGAGTAGGCTTTGATAAAAAGTTGACCAAAATTGGGCTGTCAGTGCAAATCGAATGAAATAAATGAGGGCCCATTTGAAACGAGCAAATCACATAAAGATCTGTTAAAAGGAGGGCAGAGGCCGAATCGGTCCAGAAGAGCTTTGGGCTTAGAACAAGGTTTGATATTTTCTTCTTGGACTGATTTCTGATTTTATAGGAAACTTTTTGCTTTGAGATAACTGGGCCTCATGTTTAGATGATCCAACACTGTTGGTCAAATTATTGAGAGTTTTACAAATATACCTTTTTTTTTAGACTAGACTGTAGATTAAAATATACCACATAAAAAATACTCTTTAAAAACCATAAATTATTATTATTTTTAATAATTTATCTTTATATTGATTCTTATAAGTAGCATGTAGTGAAAGTTTGTTTTGCAGGTAGTAAAATTCAATTCATTATTGAATGGCATTATTCATCAATGCCTTCTAATTATCAGCAGACTAAAGCCCATTTCGCTTTTCTTACTCATTTGAACATGCATTTCTTTCGGGCCAATTAAAGGAATTAAAAATAGAGAAAATTACATGATATCTCATTCTTTTAAAAGTTGTGTTTATTTATGTTGTATTTATAAAATTTTATACCACACTATCACTCATATCACATATTAAGTTGCGCCACAAATGAATATGTGTGGCATTTATAAAAAAATAAATCTTAAAATATGATATTTATGAAAATTCCCTAAATAAATACCGCTTCCAAAGGGATAGAAGCGTCTCAAAATAAACGAGGTTGTTTTTTCAGCAAATTTTTAATAAGTGAAACGTGTTTTCAAATTAAAAATGTTATATTTTATTAGTTATTTAGTGATTGACTGATTTGTGATCTATCACTCAAGATTAATTGGGTGGTTTGTTACTATTTTTTAATAGTTAATTAGTGATTAACTGATATGTAATCTATCGCTCAAGATTAATTTGGTAGAATTTATTAGTGATGAACTAATATGAAGTGGTAATTTTACCAATGTCAATCAATAATAACCATTAATGTATCATCAGTGACAATCCATTGGTGAATTAATGATATAGGGGTCTATCAGTGAAAAACTACTATTTTACTGATTGCCCACGTCTATGTTTGAAACTCAACCAAAAAAAAAAAGAGGCCACGTCTATGTTTTTGAAACCCAACAAAAAAGGGCAACATTTAACTAGAAGATAAAGTAGTATGATAAAAAAACTAGACTTTAAGGATAGTATAAGTCTAGCTTACCCATTCCTTCTTCTTGTATGTAGTGCGACTTTCCTATATTTGATTAGTTTTCCCGCCTCTTTATATGCTTCGATACAGTTTGCAGGATATTCTCAAGAAAAAAGTCTTAAAATCAGTTTAGAAGCATGAATTTGGTATACAAAATGTTTTGATTCAAGTATATTCTACCATAAAGTTTAAATTCTTATAACATTTTGGGTTCGGACCAAAAATTTTAGAACTATGATTCCTAAACAGGCTTTATTTCATTTTTCTCATTTGGTGCTCAAAAACAAAAGTTTAAAGTGATATTACATTTTTGCTTGATTATATTGTATGGTCAGAAATTATGTAAAAGAACCAATCATACTTTTTCTGAGCTTCTTTCATAAAATTTGTCCGGTAGCTGGTCAAACAGCAAATAGAGTATATGATGAAAATTGTTGCGGTTTAGGTTTCCATCTGAAATAAATAACAATAATAAATAGAAAAGACCCATATGAAAATGATAATGAAAAGGCTGATGATTAACTTATGGTTAGTAATTATTAGCCTTAAGTCGTTGTTCCATTCATGGATGAACACTTCTGTCACAACATAAATAAGAAGAAATTAATTAAGAGCAAATTGAAATCATAACAGTACACTATCAGGTAAAAAACAGCATGAGAGTGAGAGCTACAACGTGCTCGTCAATAAAGTTGTAATTTAAGTTTGAATTTAATTCAGTATTCACAATCTAAAATATTAGCAAAGTATAATTCAACAATGTTTCGAGTTGAAAATAAAACAATATATACCATGGCTTCTTAAAAGTGTTTTTTTTTTTTTTTTAGAACTGTGTTTGAATAATCTTAAAGAGTTACGGTCTATGATGAAAATATAAAAGTTATGGTTCTCAAGAAAAACTTCCTAGCTGTATGTCAAAAAAAAATATATATATTTAACATTTCTTCGACTTTTATTTTTAGACTGTAGTAAAAGAAGAAGAGAAGTCAAATCACAGCTTTTCAATTAGTGTTTTGAATCATAGTTTTTAAAAAGTTTCATTAACAAAAATAATATTTAAGTTTTTTGACAAACAATAAAAACATTATAATTTCGAGGTTTACAAATGTAACACCTGAGAATTTTTAATGCATTAAGTTAAGGATTATATTAAGACAAAAAGTACAGTTTAATAAAAAATACTGTATAATAACATGGAAAATTATACAGTATTAGAGTAATGTAGTATAAGAATTAGATTATGTAGACCATAATTTCTTTTACAAAAGTATAAAAAGAAAAGAAGAAAAAAAAAGAAGAAAAATCAGAAAAAATTCGGCTCTCTCTACTTCTCTCTCTCCTCAAATCTCGTTCGAGATTTTGGCATCAGTTTTTGACACCTCCCACGCCAATGGAAAGCTCTCGACGAGCTGAGTCCAACGAGGTGCCGTGCCGCCCAAAAAGCCGCCGGAGGAAGCCTCATGCGTCGCCCAAATTGGCAGAGAAACCCATTTCTTTCCGATAAGATATCTTCGCCGTCCGACGTTCGATTGATGTGATTCTTGTTCCTACACGACCATCGTGATGAGAGGAACAAAACCCATTCTTGGTGGTAGCTCATCAACGGCCGGATTGCTCCGCCCGCCTACCGTCGGCGTGGGCCACCGCAAGTTCTTCAATTCCGTCAATTTTGACGGTGTTGAGGGACTGCAATGGAGGGGAAACACTCAGAGGAGGATGGGTAGCAAAAGCCCCCAGCCAATTTCGGGTTTCCACAGTCAGAGAATCAAGATTGGAATCTCCATTTTTGGCCGCCGACTTTGAGCTTCGACCCGCTATGTTAGAGGCGGAATTAGGTGAAATTGACACCGCCATTGGACTCAGAAGGGTCGATTTAGGGGGGTAGGCTCGAGCTCAGCCCCCAACGGAGCCAATCGCCACCGGTCAAAGTTGGTCAATGGCTGGTAAACGCCGGTCAACGCACGATTTTGGGATTTTGTGATCCGGACCTCCGATCGAAGATTCGAGACCCCCTCCCGAATCGTTTTGACGCTCTGAATGCAATGGTGACCTCCGTTTGAGCTAATTTTACTTTGATAAAAATCATCCGGTACTGACTGCACGCGGATCAAGGCGATTCAAACTGCAGTAACGGAGTTCAGAATGACAGTTTCAGTAACGTCTGATCTCCAGAAAGCATTCTTAGCCGTTCATGGTCGCTCGAGGAGCACTGTAGAGGATGCTTCGCATACTGTAGATACAGTGAGATACAACTGGACCTGCTTAGCTTGGAGTCCAAGTAAGTAGGAATCTCGTCTACAGTATGAACCGTTTTAAAATAAATTATTTTAGATGCTTTCATAAAAGCTTATGATAGTTTCAGAATGACAGTAACGTCTGATCTCCAGGAAGCATTCTTAGCCATTCATGGTCGCTCGAGGAGCACTGTAGAGGATGCTTCGCATACTGTAGATACAGCGAGGTACAACTGGACCTGCTTAGCTTGGAGTCCAAGTAAGTAGGAATCTCGTCTACAGTATGAACCGTTTTAAAATAAATTATTTTAGATGCTTTCATAAAAGTTTATGAAATGCATGATTAGTGATTGTTACACTATTTTATGTGAGAATGAGTTTTATAACATTACAAGGTTGACGAAAAACCCGTTAAGGGTAAAATCATCATTATCAAGGAAACGGCTAGAACGGAGTCGAACACTCCGATTTAGTATAATGTTATTGGACATAAAATGTTCCGTAATACGTTAAGTAACGTAACCGTCATGTAAGACCAGAGATTTAATAAGGGATGTTTAAGTAAACGAGAGGTAAACCGATGGGTTACGAGGTTAAAAAGAAAAGTAACCCCTGTGGATTACAAAGCTAAGTGAAGGAAAGGTAAATCGATGGTTTATAAGGATAAGTAAAGACAACGATAAACGAAAGTATACTAGTCAAGTTAAAAGGAATGGTTAATGTTTACATTTTATTATCAATTGAGTGGATTAATAATAAAGAAAGTTAACTAATAAGTCGGCTATCGTTTGATCAGGACATAAAAGCCGACTAATGGAAGGAAAAGGAACAGAATAGAGAACGCTAGAGCATAGTTCGGGTAAGTTTCAAATCTTACCTACAGCATGAAGTAAATGATTTTTAAATGCTTATTTATATAATTTGCAAATGAGTTTGCAATTATTATGCAAGTTTCTTTTAAAGTATGTTTGCATTTATTATGCACAAAAGTTTTAAAGTTCAAGAAAAAGATTTACAATTGTTATGTTTAAAGTCTATTTGCATATTGATATGCATAATGTTTTTTTTTTTTTTTAAAGTTCAAGTTATGATTTCCAAAGTATTTAAAGTATGTCTTGCATTATAACATTGCATAATGTTTTATAATTTAAGTTATAAGTTATATGATGCATTAGTTATGCAATAAGTTGCATTTGTTGTGCAATAAGTTTTAGAATAAAAGTTATAATTTACAAAATGTGATTTCGTTATATGTTGTATTTGTTATGCAATAAGTGTTAGAATACAAGTTATAATTTGCAAAATATGTTTGCATTTGATGATGCATTGTTGAGCAATATGTTGCGTTTGTTATGCAATAGGTTTTATAGTACAAGCTATGAATTGCAAGTGTATTTGCATATGATGTGATTGCATTTGAAATGCTCACTAAAGTTAATAAGAATGTAACGTAAAGATAAAAAGAAAGTGTCGTATCAGTCTCTTTGTTATGAGGTACTGAAAGTAAAATTAAAGTTTGACGTCCTAAAGGTGAGGTACAAGACCTCAATGTTTGATGGTCTCAAGTCTTCCACAAGGGAAGCATCATGTTTATGATCTCATGATTAATAAGTTGGTATGAACACTAAAATAAGGTAAGGAAAATAAAGGTAAGATAAGGAACAAGGATAGAAGTAAAATAAGATAAGGAAAGTTAAAAAACGAAGATAGAAAGTTAAAGTAAGAAAAGAATGTTCATAAAATGCTCGTAATTGAAGTTCCTAATTGAGCATAAATGGAATTATGCATTCTGATGTTGTTTGAATGCCTTTTTATGAAATATTTATATGTTATATTATGAAATACATTCAGAGAAATGTTTTATGATAAATATTTCTGAAAAACATTTTCATGTTTTCGAGAAAAAGTTTATGAACGACGTTTTAAGAAAAATGTTCAAGAAATGTTTTACGAAAAACGTTTATGCAAAACGTTTTAGAAATGTTTTATGAAACATAAATGGAATATGCATAAATGGAATTATGAAACATTTATGTTTTAGAAACGTTTATGTTTTATGAAACATAATTGAAGTTCCTAATTGAGCATAAATAGAATTATGCATTCTGATGTTGCTTGAATGCCTTTTTATGAAATATTTATATGTTATGTTATGAAAGACATTCAGAGAAATGTTTTATGATAAATATTTATGAAAAACATTTCATGTTTTTGAGAAAAAATTTATGAACGACGTTTTAAGAAAAACGTTCAAGAAATGTTTTACGAAAAATGTTTATGCAAAACGTTTTAGAAATGTTTTATGAAAAACGTTTTCAGAAATGTTTATAGAAAACGTTTGTGTAGAATGTTTCAAGACAAAGGTTTTTATGAGAAAAGTTTTAAAGCCTAATTAAATGATTTGTGAGTTTATGTTTGAACTTACTGAGCGAAAGCTCATTAAAAGTTTCTTCATGTTGTAGGTAATTTATGAGTGACCAGTAGGACCCGTTAGAAGAACTGGGTGCTGCGGAGGACAGATGCAAAGATTTGGGTATGGATACCATCACTGTTTGCTTCCGTTATGCAAAGAAAAGGTTTTCCATTGTTTAATGTAGTGTTTGTGAAGTTTTAAGAAAATTAGAGTTTGAAGAAATGTATTCAAAGTTTTAAGATACAGTTTACGATCTGTTTTATGTAATTATAAAATAAAGTTTAAGCTATGATTTAATAAATGTTTCTTTTTAAGTTTTAAGAAACGATTTGAAATGATTTTAAGGGCAAGTGTTGAGCGATGTTTTAACTTGAAATGCGACAGAGGTCGCATTAGTTTTAAAGAACGTTTAAAGAAAAAAAAATTATTTTAGTATTTTTCTTATTAAGCAAGTAAGATTACTATTTACATAACGATGTTTAAGAAAGTAAAGTGACTGCCTAAAAAGGTGGGTCGTCACAACAAATCTGATTGAAACCTTTGTACAAATTTTAAATATTCTTTTTTTTTAAAAAAAAAGATCTTTGAAGAGTAAAAAATCTTTTAGAAAGTTTTTCAAATATTTCCATAGCTTTTTGACCTAAAATGCGAAAAACAACTTTCGTTGCCAAACATTTCTATTTCTTTCTTTCCTTTTGAGAATTTAAATATGTTTTTGTCCCATTTAAATATTCATTCAAAAATGAAACCCTGAACACTAAATAAAATCATGACTTTTATTTGTTTTCTATTGTTAACCAATAGCATGAACAAAAAGGGGACAAAATGGAACCTATTATAAACAGAGAATCCAAAGAACAAAATTAAAACCTAAAGTTGTTAAGTTGTGGCTTCCCGCCCCCACCCCCAAACCCCTACACCCCACGGCAGCGTTATTGTGAAGTTTGATTCACATTCGTCTTTGTGTAAAATATTTATCATCAAGATAAAATTTAGGCTCTACAACTAGAGAAAGTAAGATATTTCAACCTTAATTTAAACTAATACCAGTACTTAGCTTCTGTAAGTTCATTAATTTCCATGAAAGCCACATAAAATATAATTCGGTTTTGGAACCTCTCATCAATTATTAATAACGTTATCAACATAACAGGTTAGTTGTTAAGCATGACTATGTCATCTAAGAATAATTAGTTGGTGAGATATCAATTTGCATATATGAAAGAGATCTAGCATATGGATGTTTTGTATCGACCAAACTAATAATAATTTTCCTCTCAAATGGTTTGTGTTTTTTAACAAAAAAAAGTCAGCTGGTCCTGATTGTGTTATATTCCATCCACAAATTAAATAGTGTGAAATTATAACCATCTTTTCTAGCTAACTTATATTTTGAATATTTTTAATTAGCACTCAACATTACTAAAAATTCCTTTATTCAAATTCAAGAATTGCTACAATATTGAAACAACCTGCCGTTTTTAGATGATACAAAAACTTCCAGCCAATGCTACAAAATTCGTTTCTAACATCCGTCGAAAACTGTTGTTAAATTGTTTTTTAATATTATAGTTTTTATACCGACGTCATGGTTGGCATCGTTAAAAATCGATAACAATACAAAATGCTTGCATTTTGGTTCACATCCCATAATAGAGTACACACCATATGTGTGTGTGTCCATATATATATATATATATATATATATATATATATATGTTCTTATAATATCTATACATATTTGTGTATACATAGTCTTGGAGAGTAACATGGAAGTTTAGTTCAAATAGTGGTCCGTGTGCATGTTTATGTCAAATGGGAAAAATTGAATCTCCGACAGCTTGAAGGAGCAAAAAGATATATAATATCTCAGCTTGCAAAACCCTAATTCCTTTCACACTCTAAGGAAAAGGATCAAGTTGATATAAAAAGTGACCTTTTTGATATCATTTTGCAAAAGCAGAAGGCATATAAACCGACTCCAAGGTGGGCAAAACAAAAAAGATAGAACCTCCCAATTCCCCTATTGGATTTTCGCAATATTTCATGAATAATATATATTATATATATGCTTAAGAAATATCATGATATTCTTTTGTCCATGGATCAATATTGGGGGACCACAACTAATACGAAAACCAGCTCACTGTTTTGTAGTTTCTTAGGAATTGTCTTAATCTTTAAAACCAAAGGAACCAATCAAATTATGCTGCTAAATCTGAATTGTCTTTATTGATAGGAGAAAAATTGCACATTATAATCTTTGTATATAATCGATCCTGTGAAATTTTGATCATGTCCCACTTTAAACGGGAACCACAGATGGTTCAATCGCTTTGGCTTCAGCAAAGATATAAAGAAAGAGATGCCTAACTACCACTAAACAATAGGTTTAAACTTCTGCAATTTCTTATTATTTCTTTTAACGTAAAGGTCAGAGTGAATCAATGGCGGCAAGAGGATGAGCTAGTGGGGTTCTTTCTTATATTATTTAGACATCAATACTTCTCAGTGAGACTACAATTATGCTTCTCATTGAATTTGTTAAACTTAAATCGTTGTGACTTGAGCTCCCTAAATGCTAACTAGTAGATAAAAGTATAGGCCAATTTTTTTTTTTATTGTTTCACTTCCGGTCTCATTAAATTCCTTTCAAGATATTGGATAAGGAAGTGAGAACATTTATTCTTGTTCCGTTAACAATACATACATACACATATACAAACTTTTGCTTTTGAGCTTTTACAAAACACATATTTATTCAACGTCACAGTGACGTTAGAAAGTAAGTGTAACGCTAAAAAATTTAGTTAACTCATAGTTACATTGAATAAATAATATTATGTTATGCCTTTAATTTTGACATGTAGTGTGAGGGTATTACGGTCCTTCTAGTGGGACCATAGACAAACTCTATGTATTTATGTCTTTGCATTCATCAAATATATATTATAATTCGTGAGTAATTCCAAATAATTAGCCTAACCACTTAAAGAGGAGTTATAAAAACGTATATTTGTTCTAACAACCAAAAAAAAAAGAAGATAATATAAAAAGAGAAATTCCAAAATTAATTACGAGTCAAGAAAAATGATCATGATGATCTCGTTCATGTCTCTAAACACCCCTTCCAGTATAGCTTTATGTACGTATGAAAAGTATTTCTTTTGGCTATAATATTCTATACCTAATTTAACTTTTTATCTAAAAATCACCCCCAGTTTTTGGTTTTTTTTACCCATTTCTCCATATGTTTTTCTTTATCGTCAATCATACCAAGTCATGAAGCAACTGAGCCCCCATCAAATTCCTGTAGGGCAAATTCTGACCTTCCCCATCTAAGAGCGAGTACTGAACAGCTGGTTGGCACTCATCAATTTCATGGTCTCTTGGGTAAAACAACGAGCTTTGTGAAGCCGGAGGGAATGCTAAGCTCACCCCATGATTTGCACCCGCATGCTGCTGCAACCCTAGCGTCAACGACACCCCTCCGCCGCCTCCGCCGCCGCCATTAAACCCGAGGGTGCCATTAGCGGTGTCATGATGATTAGGGTACAAAACTGTCCCGGCCGCCGATGACGGCTGCTGCTGGTTGTACGACGAGAAGTCAAGCTCCACCGTCCCGAAAGCCGTCTCCGGGAAACGACCGAAGTTTTGTTGTCGTTGCACTTGCATGGAGTTAGGGTGGGCTTGTAGGGTTTTGCTGCTTCTAATAAGGTCGGTTTTGTCCTGGTTGATGACGATGGAAGAGAGGCATTCGGTGTCTATTCGGACGAGCTGGTCCGGCGTAGGTTTGTGTTCTTGATCGGGCGGGTTTCGGCGGGCCTGCCGGCCGCTGGTGTCACCGAGATCCATGGTTACGCCGTCCGAGGAGGATCCTATGTTATTGTTGTTGTTGTTGGGATCTAATTCTTCCTTTGTCTCTTCTAAGTACATTTCTTCAATCATAGGCTTCCAAAGTCTCACTCTTGCGTTAATGAACCAATTTGATACCTGATCAAATTAACCATAATTAATTAGTAATTAACAACCAACACATCAAATAAACACAATACGACACATGACCAAAAAACTACATATATATGTATTTATGTATTATAAATTATATATTATGTATTTGGAAATTCAACTTAATGAAGAAATATAATCATGTTTTGTGGTATTAACAACTATTAGATCGTAGGTTTTAAATTTATAATAGGCACTAGTCTTGTCAGAAATAACATAATTAGGAAAATAATTAGACACTAATTACTCAAATCAATGTTTAAATTTATGTTCTAATACTTATATCCTATTTTCTCTAGATTAAATTGTAGTAACGTTAATATGTATCTGCTTGTAATATTTAAAAAATCAAATGAAGGATCATAAGAAGATATGCCCTTCTGATTCTTTACATTATAATTTTGTAGCTACGTAGTTGAAATATATATGAAAATATACGTAACAAATATTATAATAAATGATATGGTTTGGTATATAGAGGGAAATAGACAATAAAATAAATATGTATATATGTACCTGGCTTCTTGAAAGGCCTGTTTGGCGGGCTAAGATGTGTTTATCAACATCACTTGGGTACCTGAAAAAGTTGATGACCAAAAAAAAAAAAGAAACATTCCTGTTAATTTAATTTTTCTTTTGGTCGGACTCGGGAGTGGTAAAATGAACATGGTCATTGGTTGCTATTTTTGTTTCAGAGTTAGAACTAGTACTATATAGATGATGATAGTGTGTATATAATGGGTCCTATTCTAGAAGAAGAATAGGACGAGCGACCCACAAGAAGAGAATAACGGTGAGAGAGGAGAGAGAGAGAGAGGGACCACAAAGAAAATATCCACGAAAGAAACCAAATGATTGAAAACAACATGACAAAAAATGAAAATCCGGGGAATCTGAATGGTGGTGGACAGAAACTACCAAAGCGTTGGCATTGTTTTTGTAACCCCAAAATGATTAAGACTAGACGACGTGAATCGGGAACTCCCAGTCCTTGCTACCCCATTTACACAACTACTAACTAGTATATAGTGCTATATATATATATATATATATATATATATATAATAGAGAGACTAAAAAAACTAAATTTTTAGCCACAACAAAATGCTATGCAATTAGTTAAAAATTTTAATTTAATTTTTATTATGACTTAAAACTTTTAACTATGAAGTTTTTAGTCATAAAAACATGTCGTGACTAAAAATCCTTGTAGTTAAAAAGTTTTGATCACAACAAAAATTAAACTAAATTTTATGACTAATTAATATTAATCACGACATCACAACATCCTGTTATGTCTAAAAGTTTAGTTTTTTTTGGGGTAAGGAGAGAGATGCTATACTTATACGTTGGTGTTTCCTTTTAACTTTTGGAAATAACAATGATTCTTTCTCTGAATCTACTTTGTAGTTTACCTTCCATATCGACACTTCAAATTCAACATTAGCTTTCTATGTAAAAAAAAAAAGAAGGTGAATTTTGATGCATTATTATCATCGCATGTCAAGTGGGTCAATCTAGATTATTAACACAATTAACTTAATTAACCCATTTTTTAGTTTTTGGCTATTTTTTATTGGACCATCAATTTAGATCATATTCTATCCGATTTTTACATTAATGATATTAATTTTGATATAATCTTAACAATGTTAATAATATTTCTCTCTTAATAATTAGTTGAGAAAATGTTTATGGTTTTCTTGTTACTACCCCAAAAAGAAAATAATAAAATACGAAATATGAGAGAGAGATTTACGGGTGCAAAAAATGTTCGAAGAGCCAAGCACGGAGAACAGAAACTGAACGCTCGGGAAGGCCACGTTGGGGGCGCCATGGGTGGCTCTCCATCATGCTCATCTGCTGGAAAGCCCTCTGGTGCCTCAGCGCCTGATCGAGAATCCGAAGCCGCGGCGTATCGCCTTTGCTCGTTCCCGGAGCCGCCACGTCCTTCTCTCCCATTGCCTTCCTCGTCTCCTGAATTTGGCTCAAAATTCCGTCCCTCAAACACCTGAAATGCCTCGACATGGCCTTCGAAGCCAGTGCTGAATAAACCGTCGCCGCCCCGGTCCCCGCCACCGCCTCAAAGGACGACACCACGGCCTTCATTTGATCACGATAGTTATTGTATCTTCTCTCCACCTGTATATTATACATATAACAAAATAAGCCATAATAATAAGTGTGTGTGTGTGTGTATATATGAATAGAATTGTATGTTAAATTTAGATAGTTATAATTTGGAGTAATTGTACAAGAAAGTAATAGTTTTGAAGCACTCCTTTTATATTTCTTGTATAAAAATTTTTTACCCTCTGATTTTTTAAGAAAAATGGGATAATAAAGTACAACATGTAAGTGGGAGAAAAAAAATATCAAAATGACAATATATCATATATTTGAGGCTTTTGGGAAAAAAATTAAAGAAGAAGAAGGGAATAGAGATTTTTCTAAAATAATGTGAGGACTCAATTTTGAGACGTTGTGGCCATTTAATGAAAAAGGCCCCAAGTTCGCTTAATTTGTTTCAAGAAAAAAGTACTACTAATACTGTAACTACTACTCCAAGACCCCAATCATAAAGGCTAAAATTTTCACGACATAGTTAAAAAAAAGACCCCTTTTTCTGTCTCAAAATATCCCAAGGAATCAAAATTTTGGGTAAAAAAAAGAGATTAAACGTGGAAAAAGAAAAGAAAAAGTCGTACATATTTCTTTTTTGAAAAAAAATGCAGATATGTGTATTTATATGTGTGTGTATGCATATATATATGATTGATGATGATATATACCTCTTCAAGCATTAAAAGCAGCTTGGTTTTTCTCTTCTGTAATTCCATGAATTCAAGGGAGTAAAGTGACTGCTTTTTGGAAGAACTAGCACCATTATTGTTATTGTCCTCATGATCTTCCCACTGTTTGTTCTTCTGTGCGGACGATTTTTGCTTCTGCAAATCGGTTTGCTTTGTTCCAAGGCTACAAAACTCGTTGAGAAGCTCCTGAGCCGGGCTTAAATACCTCGAGTTTCTCAAATGGAATGACTGAGGATGGCCCACACCTTGGTGATGATGATGATGAGGGAGAAGAAGTTGTTGATGATGATCATGATTTGGAGATTTCCCCAAAAACCCGTGATTCTGATAGTGATGATGATCGGCTAATTGAATCATTTGGCTGTGATGAACATTATTTGCCAGTTTTCCAAAGAACCCATCTTCGCTTTGGTCTGTGTGCCTTAGTTCAAAGGTTTTTAGGCCAATACTAGAAGGATTTGTTGAGCTTAGAGTAAGTGTAAGGCCTTGACTTGGCCTCTCATTTCCTTCACATGGGAAAACACACCTTAGAGAAGAATCATCAACCATGAACCCAGACTGATCAGGTCCCACCATTAGATTCTGATCATGATGATGATGATGATGATGAAGATGTTGATGATGATGATCTGGTTTGTTGATTAACCCTTTCCACAGAACAGCAGAAGAAGAAGAAGGAGGAGAAGAAGAAGTGTTATTAGTGTTCTTTGATGAGAAGCCTCCTATCATGTTCTCCATGCCTGTTGTCAAGTTGATCAACATCTCCTGATTGTTGGGCTGATCATCAAAGTCTTGGATCTGATGGATTGTTAATGGAGGATTGTTTGGTGAAACTTCTGAGTAGCAAAATCCACCTGATGAACTACCCATGATCTGATGATCCCTTGATTTATCTTCACCAAGTTCTCTAGCCATATATATCTATATTTGTATATATAATTGGGATACCACAAAAATATGTAGTAGTCCTTCTCTCTCTTCTTCTCCCTCTTCTTTCTCTCTCCAGAATACTACTTCTGAGACAAGTCGACCAAGTAGTACTCTCCACCACACTTGATTTACTACATAAAAAAAGAAGCCAGATGTTAAATCCCTAGTTAATATCGATTTCATCAAATCAAAGCCACAACAAAAATAAAAATCAAGACCCTTTTGATCAAACTATACTATTAAGGAAAAAAGATTCAATTTTTATGAGATATGTGTGTAGTTCAAGCCAAGATGAGAGACTTACAAAAGAAGGAGATTAGATGTGTATATATGGTATATATGTAGTAGGGCTACAATTGAAGTGGTGGAGGTGTTGGAAGATGAGAGAGGGAGGGGGCGAAGAGAGAGAAAGATAGAAATTGTATGGCCTTGTTTTCGTCAGAGCTCTTCTGCTAATAAGCCAACAATAAGGTGTGCCATGAAATTAGCCCAAACCTATGAAGAAAAGAAAAGAAAAGAGAGATGGATGATCATGATCAAATATTGTTATATTACAATCTCCTCAGAAATAATATTAGAAGAAGATATCAGGTATAATAGGCCCTGATGATGACCTCCTCCTTACCATGTTATCATTTCCTTTCATTTCACATATGCCTCACTCAGTGCTCTCTCTCTCTCTCTCTCCTTTTTTTTTTCTCTCTCTAGCTCTAGTGGGTCAATGCCACCATGATATAAATACATCCAAAATAGACTTCGTAGAAGGAAAATTATGATATTATAAATTAAATTATAGTAAATTATATTAAACACCCTCCCCCCAAAACAATTATTTCACACCCCAATGATTAAAAAAATCACTAATATGATGTTCAAAAGTAAATTAACTAGATTAAACAAAATACTATTTAATTACTCTCATCATAAACCAGAAAAAAAAAAATCTTTTTGTCTCTGGGCAAAGTACTCACTGATGAAGAAGAAGAACAACAAGAAACAGATGGTAACTACGAATCACAACAATCGTCCTTTGCCTGGTAAATATGCTACAAGCCGCCGCATGACTCTGATTCTCTCTCTCTCTCTCTCTAATTTATTATTATTTTTGCACCAAATTGTTTAAAACCTTAAAAACAGACCCCTCTCTCTCTCTCTCTCTCTCTCTCTCTAATTTATTATTATTTTTGCACCCAATTGTTTAAAACCTTAAAAACAGACCCCTCTCTCTCTCTCTCTCTCTCTCTCTCCTGCCAAAAAAAAACCCAAAAGGTTGGGAAAAAAAATTCAATGGAAACAACAGAAGGAAATTGAATTTGACAGAGAGACGGGGATTGAACGAAACCCAAGAAGGGAACTAAAGTAAAAAATTCCTAAGTAGGAGATTTTTCCAGGCTTTTTCAGATGGGTTTCAGAGTGAGAAATGTTTCTGATTGGAGATTTCTTTTTTTGTGGGCCTTACACACCTTAAATTTGTACTATTTTATTCTATTCTATTGCGTTCTATTTTTTGTCTTTACACCAAAAAATAAAAATAAAATCATGGAGAGAGAAAGAAGGAAAGAGGATCAGAATTCAGAAGGTGAAAGAATTGATGCGCTTGGGGTATTGTGAAAAATGTTCCCATAAGAAGCTACTGTTTGGAGAGGATGAGATGAGGTGGTCCAATGTTTCCCTAACTAATTTTCATTAATTGGTGTATTAAAGTATTCCACCCATCCTCTCTCTCTCCTCTCTCTCTCTCTCTCTCTATATTTGTACATCCATACACATATTGCATGGGACCCCATCATTTTTTTCTTTTTTTTTCTTTGAATTTATGAGAATGAAAAATATATATGCCCAACCCACGCGCAAGCGCATTAGTACATTGTCACAAGCAATACAAAGACATATTATTGTAATTTTTCACATTTTTTAAATTTCTTTTTTTTTTTTTAACTTTGATTAGTTATATACGTAATATTTAATGTTGGGGGTAAAGAACTAAAGAAGAATCTATGAAGTTTTTACTTTTTGACATTCTTGCCATGAGGTGAAATTGAAGTGTACTCCTTTGCAACTTCCAAAAGGCCCCGTTTAATTTATGTTTTTTTTAATGAGAAGTTAATTCTTTTTTGCTTTTTGGGTAGCTGAATATTCGGAAAATTCTACAGGTTAATATCGTTAAATTCAGTGAATCTCGCATGCATGGAATAATTTTTCTATTTTTTAATATTCAATGAGTTCAAAATTATTTAATGAGGTTCAAATCAAGCCCTAATTAGTTTGCATGAACCATGTTGAAAATCGAGATTCATGTTTCAAGGGCAGTATTATCATGAATTGAATTCTATGGCTTAAATTGTCGTTTTTAGTCCTAGTTTTCGAGTCACATTCACAAATTTATATATTATCATGTTTTAAAAACAAATAATAAAGACATAATAAACAACGTTTAAAACAAAACGTTTTCAATGTAATTTTCCACAGATGTTTTTCCGGTGCCCATCAAAAATGTTTTTTTGTATCACTTTCATGCGGAAATGAATTCTCATTTCGGTTTCATCTTTGCTATCAAATACGACAAATTGCCAAGAAAAAAAACCAATATTTCTATATATTATAATAAATCTCCAACAAAATGATACAAATAAACAAAGCAATAAGAAATTAAACAACAATTGGTGGTAGATTTATAACACACACGCACCAAAAATTGAGAGTGGGTTTGACAAAAAAATCTCCAAGATTTATTCATATAATTATTATTGAATTATTATAATTTTTTAAAATTTTGCTTCATATATAAATATATATATATATACATTTCTTTTAAAAGCAGGTGGTCCTATAACGAAGCTTTCTACGCTGCTTGCCATAATTCTTTCTCACCCTATGCCCCTACAAATGCTGATGTCATCCCTTCTCTGGCTTTTTTTCCCTACAAAATAAATTTCTTACTAATTTCTATATTATGAGGAATTTCACAAAAAAAAAAAAAAAACACTTTTTGCGGGCAAAGAGGTTAAAAACACTACGCACCTTGCGTACGTTAGCAACTCCCAGCTTAAATTAAAAAAATTATAATGATGTAAAATAAAATAAACTCCCCTTGTCCTAGTAAGTTTTTTTTAAACTCATCGTTTCCTATCTTTGCCTCACGTAACTTTCACAAAGATTTATATATATATATATACGCGATAATATTGTCTCACATGCTCACACAAGAGCCAAGGGAGACTTTGCAATCTCAAAACCAGAAAGCAATTTCTGCACGGACTTCCTTTTTTTGAAGGGTCGTATATCGTTGAGTTTTTAACCCTTTTTTTTCTTTTTTTGGTTTTTTTTTTCTTACCTCTTTTTGGGTCAATTAATTTCTTTTGTTTTGTTATCGTTCAAGGTCAATATTTAAGCTGGCATAGAAAGGGACCCAGAAAAGCCGGGAGTTGCTGCGTGAAAAAGCAGTGTACTAGTTTTTTTGTGTTGTGTTCCGATCGATGCATGATAATAATTGACAGAGCATTTGCACAACAATATTCTGAACTGGTTTTTGAAACTTGTAACTATGCTGTGTTTGTTTGTTTTTTTCCCTAGGGTAAGTTTAGAGTGGTCCAATACGAGCATTGTTTGTAATAATTTATTTGTGTGTTTGTGTTTTTTTTTGGTATTGGCATGGACCATCCTAATATATAGCTAGCTATCATATGTGTATATATATGTCTATATATAAAGGCTCTCTGTTAGGGCAACACTAGGACTGTATATATATATATATATATGCCTTTGCAGCTAGGTATAGGCTGATTCGGTGATTCAGCTTTTATTATTATTGCTGTTGTTTTTAGTTTTTATTGGGAATCCAACTGAAAATGATGAAGCTTGTGACCAAACTCTCAGTTTCAATAATAATGATCTAACCAAAAGGGCAAAAAGTGTAAATTTTGATAAGGAAATTACAGAAGTATGTAGATGATCAAAGGGTTTTTTAGATGAATTGAAGTGCCAGTGTAAGTAAACGAAGAAAAGGAAACAAAAAAAAAATAACAATAATAATAATAAATAAAAATAGCTTTAAGCTAGGGTCTAGTAAAATTTTTGTTATCCACTAAATGAGTTAAATGGAATTAGAGTTTATATATATTTATTACAATTAATTATAACTTCTCAGTTTGACTTTGTCATCAATTTTTATGAGGGTTTTGTTAAGCACATTTCTACTGCGGATTTTTTTTTTTTTGCTTTGCGTAATTTGATTATCAATTATATATCACTTTCGAGAGAAAATAATTTTGGCATATTGATTTCTTCAAAAGTACTACTCGCTTGAACTTCTAAATATAGATACATTCGAGGACTTTATCAATTTAGTTTCAATGCTTGAACCCTTAAATTTGCAGATCATGAGTCAATAGGCTGCTTTTTGTTTAGCACATGCATTTGAGTTTGGAGACCATTTCCATATATTTCGGCACGGAGATACAACCCCATAAAAAAAATGGGTACGCTCCACTTGGTCGGGACCCACGTGGATCCGACCAATGGGGCCACCCATTGTGTCTGATGAGGTTATAACTTTGTTGAGAAAAAAAGTTTTTATTAATTTTTAACTATTGTTTTAAGTTATGATTAAAGGAATTGATATTCTTGATTCTGAATCATCAATATTTGAAAATCAGGATGTACTAATGGCTCCAAACACCAGTCAATCTCTCCCATTATTTTTTTTAAACTGACGATTGAAAAATATAATAATAACATATATATAATGCATGCATATATGTGTATATAACCCTTTTTTTTACTATAAGGGCGTTATCTTCAAACTTATGGAACGATAAAACATCGATATATCCTGCCACCTATAAAAATGTAATTTTATGATGTAAATTGAAATATCCTTCATAGAAAAAAAATTAAATTAAATATAAATATAAATGAAAATATGGCATTATCATATCATGTTGTTTTCATGGAACGAAGAGCTGCAAAATGTATATAAGTAAATATATATATATATATATATGTGTGTGTGTGTGTGCACATATATGAACTAACTAGACCATCACAGTCGTCTAACAATATTCTACTAAGGAATAACATGTCGTTGTTCTTTGACCTTATGTACCAGCTAGCTCCGACGGATTTTGTGTCAATCAAGGCATTCCGTAATCACGTTAATTTCGAAGCAATTATCATTTGGGAGAGAATGGCGGCTGCATGAATTATCTTTGCGCGTTGCCTTAAAAAGTGAAAAGAATCATACTAATTAATTTCATAATCATCTATATTAGTACAACTTTGGACTATTTATTACTTCTTAACTAGCCGAAGCATGTAAGGTTTGATTCTTTTAGCAGTAATGATATCTTTGCTCCATTTTTTTAATATAAAAGAACAAAATTAATTTATTGGCATTTTTTTATTGCCACGACCAGAAATTTGGCACAAGCGTGCTGCATAATAACCACAAAGTGTGGCCCACAATGGAAAATATATGTTATTGGTGGGCCATTCTATTAATTGATCAATTGTATTAGTCCAAAAAAGAGAGTCAAGATGAACACTTTTTGTTTTCATATAGAGCCGTTAGATGGAATTGATTTATTTCCAATCTTAATTTTTCAGCATCAACACCCGACCATGTTCTTGAATGGACAGTCAAGATCTAGCTTTGGCAGTGCCAACCAATTGTTCGGGTGTGTCTGACTTATGTAAAGTTCTCATATATTATAGTGTAAAATAAAAATATGCTATAATATAAAATATACTCTCACATATTACAATAACATCGTTTCAATTTTTAGTTCTAACTACGTTGTTAAACACAATTAAAATATTTTTTTCAATCAAATGGACAGTCCAGATTGACTTATTGAGCATCAAAGTCTAGAAAACTTGAGCGCAGTTAACAGACAAAAAGATAGTTTACCCATTGTTTTAAAAATGGCTAGTGAAAAGGAAAGAATGGATTTCATATCATCTCAAAAAACACAAGCCGCTTGCTTTTTCTAGTTGTATATCTTTGGAAACTTGTTTGATCTCTACTCTTTGGCAATGCTAAAAGTTCTTTTTTATGATGCATATACATAATGTATATATGTCGCCATGTGGGGTCTTTTCTGAAATTGGACCAATATATTTTTATATATATAGGTGTAAATATATATATAGGAGCATATGTATATTTTAAAGGAAGTTAAGAAGCAAATTGATTTTATTAGTCCATGTGTTCACAACTTTAATTGTGCCAATTTAAAATTAGTTGAAAGAAAAAAGTTATTGAGTAAGAGAGAAAAGCAATTGTGTAATGATGCTCTCTCCTAGTTGCAAGGCAAAATTCCGGAATTCGCATATGTCATGGCTGCCACAAAATTAATTACTTAGGAATTTATAATTCAATAATGAAAAAAGAAATTATCAAAATTAAAGCTGGAGCACAAATCTGTTGTTATTGAAAAAAAAAGCATGCAATTAAACTAAAATCGCATTTTGCATATACAGTTTTTTTTTTTTTAGCTTTTTTGAATTTGGGATTCGCGGATTTGAAATTAAGCTTTATGATGAATTCGAGTGCTAATTGCTACCTGCAACTATGTTTTTTATAATATATATACAGTCTTTGTGCGTAGATGCTTTTCAAGCTGGAAATGTGTAATTCCACTAAAGACTCAGAAGTTACACTCAAAATTTAGCTCTGGCTATACTAACTCAATTAGTCTTTAATTTAGCGGGTAAGCTTTTTTTGCTATCTTCTAGTAACTATATTTTGTTCATAATGCATATACATATACGTATATATATAGCTCATTTAGTTTATAGGTTTAACAAGAATTTAAACTTTTATGAGAAAAAAAACTATAGTAAAATAGTTTAAATTATGATTCAAACAGGTACATATATTATGTCCTTAGTGTTAGGTCTTTTAGCAAATTTTTTAAAATTGTTTTATAATCATGTAGGCGCTGATAACGCAAGGACCGGTACTCCTCTTCGACGCTTATTTTTATTATTTCCACCAATTTCCCTGATCTATTTCTTTTCCTCCACACAAAAATAAATAAATAAATTGGTGGACCAAAGACAAAAATGGAAAAGTGGACACAGCTATATATGTATCTGATCAATTTTTTTCCGCATTGTCCGATAGATGATTATCACCAACGCATGAGAAGTGTCTCACATCCTTCTGTTCTTCTTAACTTTTCCTTTTGGCCCCTACCTCTTTATTTCTGTACACAGAATTCTACGACTAGCTATATATACATACATATATATATATGTGTGTATATATATATATATATATAGCTAGCTAGCTAGGCAGGTAAAGGGGGCTGATCAGAGGACCCCCTCTCTTATAAATTCTACACCGTGGTTGGTAAATGGTCAGGCAGGGAAACACGCCGCGGGGTCACAAAGGCCATTAGCCTCCTAATTTGTTTGTATAGATATCATATCTTTTTATATATTTTTGGTAACAAATATGACCAACTTGTGGCTTTGATTGCCTTTTTTGTGTTCGACATTCATATGAATGCTTTTCTCCAAGCAATATCAATATTCGGTGTCACACACACACACATATATATTCATGAGTAACTTGCGCTATTATGTTTTAAATTATTCATTTTTGTATAATACGTCGCGAACTTTTCATGTTGGTAAACTATATTTTGAATTTTAAAATTTTTGACAATTAAGGTCCAATGTTTAACGAGCGTTAAAAACATAGATGTTTTTTATCACAAGATTCATTTATAAGTTTTTTTTTTTTTCAAGTGTTGAACTTGTCATTTTAAGAAAAAAAAAAAACTGAAGCTCAACATGTGCAACATAGTACTTAACAGAGATTAAAAGTAACATTAGACCTCAATTGACAGTGATTTCAAAGTTAATAATGCATTTTATCAAAATTGAAAATTCAACGTATATTTTACAAAAAGTGAATAATTCAAGTTACAACAGTCCAATTTACTCTCTCTCTCTCTCTATATATATATATATTCCATATCATACAAAGAAAAATATAAAGTTTTCATATTGCCAATGTAATTAAATAGGATTTAGCCTATATTAATTTGGACGTTATTGGTTTTTGTGGTCCGTCTGATTCATAAAAAAAATCTAAAACTTGAACAGAAAATATTTTCTTGTGAAAATAATACTATGACAAAAAAGGTTACAAACTGTAATTGAAGTTTGCGAGACAAACGGGTTGTCAATCTCTTGTGCTAGCTACCTTACACTTGAGTAAATTGCTTGAACAACCGTCTAATTAATTCTACTCTATACGATCACACTTTAGTGTCTTTGTCGTGGTGCCCTAATCCGTGCGTGTGTGTCTTTGTTTCTACATATGCTTTCTATACACGAGGCATTTCCACTATTAATATAAGACTTTTTGATCGAGAAAGAATGAAGTTATAATGATGTATGATAAAGGGGTGTAATTGTAGAACTTTTTCTAGGAGCAAAGAGAAAAAGAGGAAGAAGAAAAGAAGAACAATAACAAATGATTTGGATTAAAAAATAAAGACTCGAATCAAGAGAGTTAAAAAGCTGCAATGTAGGAGAGAACAAAGTGGTGGGGGCTACTACATATGATATTATTGTTTGTGTGAAAGTGTCAATACTAACTAGTGGATATGTGTGTAGTGCGCACCTCAAGGAACATTTTAATCCTAAGCTACTATTGCTTTAGTTTGTCCTGCCTTACAAGCCAACAATTTTCTTGTATGTAGTACTAATTAAACCCATACTGATTCTTGAAAAAAAAAATGCATTATATATTGAAGTGTTTGTTTCACTGGTTTAAAGTCAAAAATTAAACTAAAAATTGTAGCAATTTAAATTATGTGAGAGAAAATACTATAATAAAACTGATTTAAATCAAAATTCTTTTATTTGAACTGTTGAAACAAACACACTATACTATCTCCTATTAGGGTTTATATAGGTACAAATACCAAAAAAAAAAAAAAAAAAACCAAGCCATTCAATTCTCTACTAGTAATACTATATGGTAAACGATAAGTGCTCCTAGCACTCTCTATTATACTTTTTACATTTTTTATCTGATTTGTGAAATCTACTATCCTATTTTCTCTTTAAATAATAATTTGTCATGTTAGTAGATTCCATATGTCAGACTCTAAATATAAAAAGCGAGAAAAAAAAGTGCTGCTAGCATTATTCTATAGTACATTCGTCATAATCTATGCGTGACGGCCCATAAATATATAAGCCACTAATATTGGTCTCATACATGAATATTTCCAACTTCAACATATGATCTTAGTAAATAGTTGGAATATATTGCATTGTTCAAATCGAAGGATAGCGACCTCTAGAAGTACTTGATAAATTTATACCTGAGGGTCTTCTGAAATTATCCATAACACCTACAACTTATTGGATACTTATATATTGTATGCATCTTTTTTTAAAAAAAAAAAATCAACTAAAGGTGCCACCGACAGAAAAAAAGTAAAAAAAGTAGAAAAGAAGGCGAGAATTAATGAATATCAAGATCAAACCAACATGATCATGTTACCCAAAGTATATATATAGGCTACTAACTTTTTGACCATTTAAGAATTGGAGTTATATGTGTGTGTGTGTGTGATCAAAACAGATGGGATCCAGCAAAACTAAGACATAATTTGGTGGGAATTAAAACAAAGCTATCAGATTGATGTCGTTGCCAAGGTCAAAATGGTGCTAAAATTTTCCAAATACTGTCTTTTCATTAATTGGCTAACTGTTTGAATAACCAAAATTATACACTTTAATATCACACAATATTATTCCTTCCTTCCATTCGTGGCCCAGCCCTCTAGTGGGTTTGGTTTCAAGATCTTTGCAAAATGACAGTGACCTACAATTAATGTTTGACCTATGACAAAATATTGGTCACCAAGGGAAAATGTGTGGTTGGACTTGGAACAACAAAAGTAAATTATACGGCAAATACCCAATAAGTTTGGAAACCAAGTTTTGTGCGACAACAACAAGGGTCATGTTTATCAGGAAGGTTAATTATTTCAAACCACTACAAAAGAGTTACATATAGACTATAAAAGTTTGTTCATGGGTTTGAACAAAAAAATCTACTTTTTATGAGAAAAAATATTGTAACAAAAAAATTAGACTGCAACTCAAACGGCAAACTAAACGTAACTTATGTCTAAAACGTGTTGTTAGAAATTTTAGCAATAGCATTTGCATGCATTAACTTGGCAAATATTTGTGGCTTTGGTGTTATATAGAAATTAGCATAATATAATAGCTATATATGTCAGATTGTGTACAAGTGTATTGCTTGTTATCGTCAAATTATGTTGGTCGATCATATATATATATATATATATATATATATATGTTCCGCTAGCAGGATATATTGTAGTATTTTTTTGTCTTAATTTAGGTTCACTTAGGAATTCGTTATCATAAAGTGTACTTTAAAAAACTTGTTTCAAAATTATTTATAAATCCTTGAAGCAATATCTAGAAAATTTTAGGGCTCTTAAATATGTACTCAATTGCTCTGTTGGTTTGAGATGAGAAAAATGAATAAGAGGATCTAATTGATACTTATGGAGATTTGAAATAATAGAAGTCTCATGTTTAAGCATTAAAATGATCATCAATAGAAATAAACTTTCTAGCCAAAATTAATGCCAATTGTTAGGAGCATGTTAAACTCAACTTATGATGACAGAAATTTCTCATCACGTACGGATTTAAACTTGCAACCATGTTAATTAATCGACTTTGACTTACTAATCAATTACTCGAGTTATGTTAAGCACAAATTCTTTTCGGTAGTTAATATGCCAATATCTGAATTTATTGAACATGATTAAGGAATGTTATTTATTTTTTGAAATATGTTTTGTCAATGTTTAGTTTTTAATCAGTAAGTGACTAATAGTATTTTCGCATCCAACTCTAACACAAGGTGTGAAATTCAAATATCCTAATTTCATTGTTAAATACATACATACATGTATATATGTATGTATGTATGTATCTATCTATCTATATAAAAGCATTTAGACTGTCTTTTCCGGGCCAGTGTATCATCAAATTGATCAAACCGATAGTTTTCAAAAGAGTGCTTTGTATAACTACGACCACAGAAAAAAAAAATGATAAAATAACAATATAATAATCAGCTCTTAAAAGATTCTTTCTAGAAATAACTTATAGTTCAAACATCTTGTTTATAATTCCTCTAAATTTTAGCTAGTTTTACTGTCTTAGCGTCTATTAATGGTCTACCTTGTTTTCTTTTTAAAATTTTAAAAGCACCCTCCAAAATTGATAAAGAAAAAAATCATATAAAAAGAGCATTTTTTTGCGAAGAAAATATAAAAAGATCAACACGGGTTAATTCATATTGACTTTCAAATGTTTTTTTTTTTTGCTCTATTTATCGCAAACAATAGTGTAACGACAAATTAATTTAAAATTTTATCTACGTTCTCTTGATTCATCTCACCCCATTTATAGTTTAATAACAATTAATTAATAATTTTTCTTCTTTCTTCACCAGCAAGAAAATGAGTCACAACAAAAGTAACGCCAAAATAAATGACAGAAACTTATTAGGAAAAGAAAAAAAAACCATTGCTAGGCTAAATCTTGTCTCGTGTGATATATTTTGTCGCATAATATAGTAACCTCAGCTTTTGCTTGCTTCAGTCCTTCAGAGTTTACTAGCTTGGTGGTTCTTGGATGTGCGTGTTTGGTTTCCGGGAAAATACAAATTTTATCTACGTTCGCTTAATTCATCTCACCCCATTTATAGTTTAACAACAATTAATTAATAATTTTTCTTCTTTCTTCACCAGCAAGAAAATGAGTCACAATAAAAGTAACGCCAAAATAAATGACAAACTTAGTGGGGGAAAAAAAAAACCATTGCTAGGCTAAATCTTGTCTCGTGTGATATATTTTGTCGCATGATATAATAACCTCAGCTTTCGTTTCCTTCATTCCTTCAGGGTTTACTAGCTTGGCGGTTCTTGGGTATCGTGTTTGGTTTGCAGGAAAATACAAAATAGGTAGCGTGTTTGGTAAGTGTGGTTAGAAACAATTTTAGTTAAAAACATTACAGCATATAAGAGCTTTATACTATAGTAATTTTTGCTTTCTACTATAACTGTTACACTATTTGTTGATTAGAACCAATTAGTTTTAACTGAGAGCCAAATACTTTATAAGTTTTTTTTTCTCAATATTTTTCACTAATAAGTTAACAGACCTTGCAAATCATTGATATAATAATCCTTTTTCTAGTTTGGCAATCACAAGAAACTTTTATTTATACTTAATTGCAAGGAGGTTTCTCATAAATGACAAGTCTAATGAAAGCTACTCTTTTGTTCTTATATAGCAAATCTATCACACTATACTTTTCATTTCTTTTACCAAGTGTAATGGGCTGCTTGACTATAAAGTCCTTCTATACCTTCGCATTAGTAACTAGCGTATATATAAGGTTATTAGTCTAATAATAAATTAATTGACATAAAACAAACTTCCTCGACTGGTTTTGGTATTAATAAATTTGGTTGACGCGCATGGTTTGGGCAATTTCTCTACTTTTAAAGCGGTTCTCATCTTTTTTATGTGGGACTTTTATATATTCTTTTTTCTTTTGTTTTTTTTTCCAAGAGATGACCACAAAATGCTATTATTTTGATCACCTTGATCTTATTTTTGTTAATCACCATAGTATACACAAGAAGGAAAAGTTCTCCTTTATTATTTTCTTCTCTTTTTTTTCGGACTTCTTTGGTAGAAACCTTTACGAATAATGCGTATTTTAAAACCATGAGAGATCTGATCTTAATTACTTATTTTTCAAATCTAATAGCTGAAAAATGGATACTCACTTGTGTATATTTTTCGGTTCCTACTAAAGATACACCATAACAAACAAGGATTCTGTTCTTTTTTTTTTTTTTGGGGTTCAAGTTTTTTCTGTTTTCTCCCTTCTAATATGTCTGCATGCACACGGGTGTAGGGGAAAAATCTACTTTTCATGTTCAACCAAATTTTCTCTATATTAGTCATGTTTGTCAATGCTAGTTTTAGAAATCCGAAGGGTCAATATATATTATAATAGTTATAATATGCAAAATATGTATGTCTTTATGTATGCATGTAACTCAACTATTGAAATTAATTCAAACAAAAGCTTTTTCACGCACAGGTATCAATTGAACTAGAAAATTTTTTAATTGCAACTTCATATATTCCTCATGAAGATTGAATGCTTCGCTCTTCTCTCTCTATTCATATAAATATATATATATACACACACACACACACACACACACACGGGTGTAATCGAACAACTTTGTTTATGAGTATCATTTTTTAGCTACATCATTATTAAAAAGCCGCATCAAAGAATAGCATGTGATGGTAGTTCAAAAATATGATCTTAAACTATGGGAACGAAAGCATTAAATGCCTACAACACTAAATATTATACGAAAAAATTAAATGCTTTATATATGATGGGCTGCCAGTGCAGTTCCTTACATGAGGTAGGCCCTAAATGATTAACACTTCGGAGAAAGAAAACAAAGAATATTTGCGAGACAATAGGAAAAACGATGGTTTGGTTTATTGGTTATATGATTTTAACATGAATTAATTATTTCAAAAAAAATGGCCAAACTATGTTATAGGAATTTTTACACCAGATTCTTAAACTTTGTAACCTTTGACATTGGGTTTTTATTTTAAAAATTTACACACTTAAGTCCTAAGACTTTTAATCTCTTCACATCTTAGTCCGTATTTTAATAATTTGGATACCCAGATCCCAAACTCTTAGTTTGTTAACACTGCTAGTCTCTATCTCATTTTAATATATATATATATATATATATATATATATATATATATGAAAATGTATTTTTTAGCAAAAAGGTTGCCAAAAGTTATTCTTTTTTTTAAGCACAACTCATTGTATTTTGTCTAAAATTAATATTTAAATACCCTAGCATGAAGTTAATGACAATAAATTAAGAGATTGATTATAAATCAGAAAAAAATAAGCAATTGATAAATATCTATTCTATTTTGTTTTTAGTAAGTTGGTACTAAATTACAATGACGTAGCTAAAAAACTCTAACGCAACAATATTTAGTTGTTTAAATACACATTTTTCTTTCCTAAATATCTTTAATATAATTGAAAATAATAAAAAACATGTAATTGAATAGTATATAATTGGACAATTAATTATTGTGTTTGTTTTTGTTTATACCATTGTAATTTGAATCAACTTAACCAAAATATAATAGAATAGATGACTAATTTTCTCAATGACATTTGTGAATTTTTTCAGTTTGTAATCAACAACTTGTCAGTAATCATCATAATTAACTTTTTTCTAAGGAATTTAAGCATTATTTTAGAAAAAAAAGTTATACCTAAAAAAAAAAAAGCTTCTGCAGACCTTTCTGCTAAAAAATATACATTTTTAGGACTAAAAAACAAAAAATCCTTAAAATATTGACATCACTTATGTCATTTGACAGCATAAAGAATGTGAGCACTTAAAAATACTAACAAATTAATAGTTTGAGGACTTGAATATACAAATTCTTAGAAATAAGGATTGCATTCCTTTGCCTTTTTCCTTCGAGATCGAGCATCAGTAGCTTCCTCTTTCCTGATAAGGATAGAAACTTTTGTAAAATGGTTTAAACTTTTGAGTTCAAACAATATATAGTGTAAAGCTCTCATATATTGTAGTGTAAAGTAAAAGTATATAAAAGTATATTTCAATATAAAAGTCTAATATGCTACAGTATTTGAACTCATTTTTAAGTTCAAACTCATTTGTAAAATACCCATGAGATTAGACTTATTCTAAAGTACACTTATAACATACATGTGACAGAAATTCATAAATGTTAATTTAACTAAGAGTTAATTACATAATATATATATTCTAAATTTAATTCATTTCACAAATTATTCTTTTGTTTGCAAAAACAACAAAAGTATCTTTTAGTTTTGAAAAAAAAAATTAATTTCACCACTTACGTATTTTTTGAACGAACAAATATTGTAGCAAAAAGATAACTATTTATTTTCAACCACTTAAAATTAAAAAATAAAACAAAAATTAAATTTTTATAATTAAAGGGGTTCTCTGTTTGAAATTTTTTTTCTTAAAAATGTTTATAATATATCTCAAAATAGGTCTAATTAAAGGTATTTTGTATTTTTTTTTTTCACTCATGAAGTATGTGAAAGAATGAAATTAGAATCAGTAATCACAAATATTCCGGGAATGGGATTTATGTTTGAAAAGTTTCTCCGTTTTTTATTAGAAGGCTCCACCGAAAATTAGTTTATTAAAAGAATTTATTTTCCCAAAATAAGTGATTCATGTTTGAAAGTATAGTTCTAACTTTTGGACCTTTGGTAGACTTTTCTTTTTAGTAACAGCATTCTACAGCATGTATGCACTAGTGAAGATTTGGAAAGCAACAGTCAGAGTCATTAAATATTACATGGAATGTGTATAAGCTTAACCGCTAGCTAATTTTCTCACACATCTTCGGCAGACAGAATAGTGAGTGATACGCAATCCCACAATTAGAAGGACACGTAATAATATCTCCAATTTCATTGGAGAACTTGGGTTTATGTATTATTTTTGAAGTGACATCAAAAAACAAGACAAGGTCTTGGAAAGTTCAGGATCACCAAGTTGAATCTATCAAGATTAAAACATGAGAAGTTTTTATCAGTTTTGCATTGTTGTTATTTTTCAAAGACCGAAGCAAAGCCCAAATCTAAGATCCAATTGCATTTATGCTTGAAAGTATTTATCTTTGGACCAAAACGAAAAAGGCATAGGACAAAACAATATATATATATTCAGCAGGTCATGGCAGAGGAGCTTCCTTCTGTAAATACTGAAGGTTGGTATTTGTTTTCAAGTAATTAAATTTAATGGTCTATAAAAATAGTCACCGAAAAATGAGACCTTAAAAAGAAGTAGAATAAGTGCCAAAAAAAAAAACGTCTTTCCCCTTTTTTTGCCTCCTCTAATAGACTATTTGGTTCTTGTTCTTGGTTCTTGGAACTTTGGAAGATATATACGCAAGGGAAAAAAACTTTTCAAACATCATACGACAAGGAAAATAACGTCTAGTTTTAAATGTAACAATTTCCTTTCTCGTGACTTTCCCAAGAATCAAACGGAATCTAAAAGCAGTAAGGCCAATTTTTTTAAAATTTTTTAATATTCTCAGTTCTAGTCAATTTTGGAGAGGGGAATCGGATTGTCCATAATTACCCATTCTAAAAGCAATTCATAGCACCACACACGCATGTTTGTTGGGGACCAAACAATGGTGTATCATTGGTCCCCCCCTCCTCTCTCTCTCTCTCTCTCTCTCTCTCTCTCTCTAGGCCTAAGGACAAAAATCCTTTTTAGATAGGAAACAACCCAACTAACTTCGTTTCATTAGTTCATCTAATATCTCTTTTGGATTCTAGCACTGATTTTTTATCATAAGAATAAGTAAAAATGAAAATATTTCCCTCTCTCACTCGTCTTTCTCATTTGAACCACACATTTGGATAATTAGTAGTGCGATAAAATTAATTTCTTGCTGTTACGTGCACGCCAAAGCTTGTATTATATGTGCCTACGAAAACCGCCCAAGCTAGAAATTTCTTATCTTTACACCATATATATGTACAATTTTACACGCCAAACTTGTACAATATGATTGAAAACAAATCCTTGAATCAATTGTGCATACATTGTTTGCAAAGGGGGAGAAAGAACTCATAGCACTCAGTGGTGAACATGCAATTTCTTTACTCATATGCAAACCAAGCTTCTAAAGTATGTTTTGGAGAAAAGTACTGGCTGGCGGAGCCAGCTAGGTTAAAATAAGTGAGGGTACATACCTCCACTCATTTTTAAAATTTTGTATTTTGTCTTTTTTTAGTCTAAAATTTTAGTTAGGCTTCTGTTTAAGAAAAGTACAATCATAATCTATAGAATAATAGAAAATTTTATTGTACTTTTATGAAATAATTGAAATATATTATTGTATCCTCACAAAATAATAAAAATATGTTGTTGTGCCCCTATTTTACAATATATATATATATATATACAATTATGCACCTACTTAATCATTGAAATATAGTTATATTTTCATTCAATAAAATATTGTTTCTAATTTTATATAGTGCTCCTGCTGAAATAATGTTTATGCTCGGCCATTGGATAAGAGTCTAGAATTTCTAGCTAAAGGTTTTGCTAAGAAGAAGAAGAAGAAGAACTTGTTTTGCAAACTCTACTATTGTGAAAGAATTCGTCTATTCATACTCTATATTCTTGTTAGAAAATTTTGCTCGACCAAAAGCTGAGTAGGTGGAGGTTTTTGTGTCCCCAAACTATTTGCATCCCACCTATTGTAAGGAAAATTTTCCATATTCTGAGTAATATATATTCTATTTTAGATTTTATAGCATAAAATGAAACAATCCTTATTTGTTGGTGAGAAATTTAAAATTAATCCTTTTCAAAACTTTTTTTAAGACAATAATGATGTATATAATTTACTAATGCATCGAAGTAAATTCCTTGCAAGTATAATTCAGGTATTTTCCATTTACAAAAGAATCAAAATAATGAAAAAACACCTTAAAAAATAATGAAAACAAAACAAAATAATAAGGAAAAAGAAGAGTAATAACTCCTTATATTTAAAAAAAAATAAGGAAGAAAAGGAAAATAGTAGATTTTTGAAACTTTTTGAAGTAACTATCAGGTTTTAAAAATATTTAATAGTAAATAACAGATTTATAATGTAAATAATTTATTTATTATGTAAATAAGATTATTTACACTATAAGCAAAGGATAAATAATTTCTTTGTACTTGAAATATATTTACTGTATAAATAATTCTCATTGTAAATAAAAAGTAATTAATAAATTATTTATATTATAAAATTACTACTTACGACAAATATTTCAAAACTTACTATTTACTAAATTAGTTTTAATAAAGCCACATTTGCTACAATTTTCCCAAACAGAAATTGCAATGTGTTCGAATTTATTTTATCTATTACTTTAAAATATAGTGTTATTCCGGAAATAAAAGGGGAAAAAATCCTTGATTGGTAACTTACCAAAAAAAGTCCCACAAATACAACCATTTCTGTCCACAAAAAATGAAAAGAAAAAGAAATTAGAGTCCATAATCTTCCCCAAGAATTATGCATGCTTCAATCATCATTCATAATTCCACGTAGGGTTGTGTCCAATACATGGAATGAAAACTCAGAGAACGACCGAGTTCAACTCCCTTTGCTATCAATGGAACTTCCTTTTCCATTTTGTAATTTTCCCGGCAACCAAACACCATGCCAGCACTTCTTTCTCTTACCTTAACCCCAACACCAGCAGCCTCCTTTCCATGCAACAGAATCCAGTGCTGTAGCAGCTCTAGCCAGTCCAACAATGGCTGACACGCCGGCATTTTCCCCGAGAAGCAACATCTCGCCGGCGGCGGAGGATGAAGAGTTCCGCCCCCACGGCCTCGCCGGACAATCCTGGTCTAGCACGGCGAAAGCAAAGGGAACGTCGACGAGAGCGTGTACACGAGGACGGCGGATCCGAAGATCTGGCTGACGGAGAAGGGAAGGCTCAGGCGAAGGAGTGTGGGAAGAACATTAGGGAATGATCGAGAAGGAGGGGGTCGAGAACTGAAAGGTGTACTTTTATGTCTCTCCGTACAGAAGAACCCGCGAGACTCTTCGGTTCGTTGGTCGCGCCTTTGAGCGCTCGAGAATCGCTGGCGTTCGAGAAGAGCCTCGCCTTCGCGAGCAAGATTTCGGTACTTTTTTCTCTCTCTAGAAATCTGGAATTCGACAACCTAAATGCAAGCAAAACTAGAAAGAATTGCGAATTGATATTTTAGGCGGAATCGAATTAATTTGTAATTTTCTCGGGAAAAAGGAAATTTTCAGGACAGAGAGAAAATGCGAGTTGAGAAAAGACTCAGAAATCTTTACGGTCGTTTCTTCTTCCGGTGTAATACTTCGGATCCGGAACTGATCGTGCCGTGAGTTATCGCAGCATTTTCGGCTCACGCCATGAATAAAAGCTTGGATGCTTATGTGAACCACAAAGAGCCTGGTCAAGCATGTTACATAAGACGTACACTCCAACACAAAACTAGCAGATGCAGACTGTAGTATAGCAAAACATGCAATGCACAGATCTATATAAGATCTAGATGAAATATTAGAATCCCACTAACAATTTGTAATAGTTGAATGTTTCTAAACAGAAGAAAAATATTGTGATAAAGGGTGGTCGAAATTTTGTACATCTAATGTGAGCCCTACTATTTTAGGGTAAGGAGGCGGAGAAAATGCCTTTCGCGTAATAATCTTAGTACAAATAGAATATTTGATTGATCTAACTTCATTTAAGTTATTATTTAATAGATTTTTTTTTATTAATCAGTCAAATGAAATCGACTAAAATGAGAATCATTCTCTATACTATATATCTTTTTGTAGTATTTCTTTTAATCATACATCGTAAACAAATACCACCCGTCTTGTGTTGTGTATATAATAGGTAAAGACTATATAATTAAATATAAAAATAAACTCTTAAGAAATTATCAATTTAAATGATTAAAAAATTGTGCCAAGTTTTCAAATTGGCTGGTTGGTTGTTCTACGACAGAAAGAATTGAGGCCTGGCATTTTACTGCTTTGTAGTCTCAAGCTCGGAATAAAACTGATATGAAAATATGATGTCGTTTTGAGACATGAAAAAAACAAAGGGGATGTGTGAATACGTCTACCTCTTGCATGCTAAGTATGTGCCTTGCCATCTAGGATACATCCCCGCTTGCTGGCTTATTATAGTTTAAAATTTCTTATCTTTTTCTGCTCTTTTTTTTTTCCCGTTTCATGTCGTTTGGGACATCATGTTTCCTTGAGATAACTATAGTTTTTCCCATCTTATAAGGCGTTTGGACACTTAGTTACAGCCTAATTTGAATCAAAAATACTGTAATATATAAGAGAAAATATTGTAATAAAATTAATTAGTATTGCAAAAATAGAACGTTATTCCCAAACAACTCATTAGTCGTTTCTTTAGATTGTTTTCCCTTTTCCTAATAGTGTCATCTTTCTACTCTCTTTGACTCTCCAGGCGGAGGGAGTAAAGGCTCGGGGGACATATGCTCCCCTGAACTTTTGAAAATTTATGTTTTTGTTTAAAAATTTTTCAATACTTTTTATAAATGCCCCTCTTCATTCATAAAATTTTATATATGCTCCGTCTCATCCACAAAATCTTATATATGCCCCTCACGTTCAAAAACTTGTTCTTTGATTTATTTCTACTGAAATTCTTTTTTATATGTGACATTAATTTTTTTTTTCTAATTTGCTCCCATTACAATAATATTTATCAAATGTGCCTTTATTTAAGTTATTTTTTCTCTAAAATAATATTTTTAAATATGGCCTTCATATGTACTTTTTTCAAATTGCCGTACTAAAATAATTTTTCTTAAATGTGCTTTTACTTAAACCTCTTTTTTATGCAACCTTTTTAAATACTATTTTCTCTTTTGTCCTTCCTAAATAATTTATTATCAACTTTGCTCCATCAAAATTATTTTTTAAGTAGTGTTTTACTTTTTTTTTTTTTACTAAATTAAACTCAAAAGAGAATAGTAAATCAAGAGAAAGCTGAACTTTTTTTAACAAAATTTTACGTTGACATAGCAAAAAAAACAACAAATTGAATATGCATATCCTTTCGAGTATTTATAGTATTAAGAGTTGATTAAAATGAAGGTCTTTAAAATTTTTTACGTTCTTAGCTTATACCTGTGAAACCAAATCCTTGCTTTGCCATTGTAACTCTCTTGGGCCCTCTGTCTTCTTTTTTTTTTTTTCCCTAGATATCCGACTCTCGAAATTTTCGCTCATTCTTAAAGATTTTTCTTTTTATTTTTATTTTTTATATTTCAATCTCACTATTAACGTAGTCTTTGTTGTGTCTTGTTTCTCTTTACGTGTAATGTTGTGTTTTTTTTTTTTTTTCCTATCTTTATCTTTGTTCCCTCTTTTGACGCGTTCTGCATTTATTCTCAATGTTCCATTTTCTGTCGTTTTCTACTCCTGTCGTTTATCGTCTCTCCCTCAGGGGTGTTGTTTACTCCATTCACATAGAGGTCGTTTTACCTGTATTAATTGTTGTATGCTCATTTGATGTCGTTTTCGGCTAATATTTTATTTGAAAATAAACAATTTATTAATGGAAAATTTTAAGCTGTGTTTACTTATAGCATACGAGTTTTTTTTTTTTTTTTTTTTTTTAAAGGTAGGTAGACTTTTTAGAATATTGGTGCTAAAGGGCGTTACGCTTAAACGTTGCTTTTTAATTGATGTGGTTCGTTTAGCGTTGTCGGTTTTGTGGGTTGTTGTCTACTGATATGTCGTTTTCTCTTTGATTGTCGTTTACAAAAATGTACCGCAAAAATGGAGATGCGGGGTATCGATCCCCGTACCTCTCGCATGCTAAGCGAGCGCTCTACCATCTGAGCTACATCCCCAGACTGCTCGAGTCGATCTGGTTTAAATAATAACTATATAATTGGTAATCAATGGTTTAATTCGGTATCGCACCACTCAAGATTTACACATATTAATGCGTTCAGGTGACTGTTTAATTTTTGCATTGATTTGTATAACATGAATAATAAACATTTTGTCGAGTCAACTTGCTTAATACTATGTTAATCTGTTTAGCTCATTTGTTATAAGGTCAGATGCGTTTAAACACGACAACAACCCAAAAAATGTATCCTCGAAAAATATTCAATTCGAGCTTCGCACAAAAAATAAATAAATAAATAGTAAGACTTATAAGAATCTCCCTTGAACTTAACCTTTTTTCCTTGTTTAAAATGTGTTAAACTTAATCTTGATCAATCAGTTTGTTTCAATTTTAACATTTTACAGTTAGGTGTTAAAAAAAAAAAAGAAGACAAAATATGCATGTGATAAAAAAGGACACTACTAAAACACCAAATATGGACATCATGCTAACTGATAATTATATTCTATCAACGTAAAATTATTCATATTTCGTTTTATTTTTAATATTTAAGTGATAGAAGGCCCGTTGATGTCGCCCCATTTTATGCAGCCTTTTCGATTTGCTGTCGTTTTACAGTTCTTGTCGTTTGGCTTGTGTCGTTTACCTTTCGTTGTCATTTCCCGCATGACATTGTTCTCTCTTTTGTTTTTATGGCTTACTCTTCTTCTCTGTAGTTAAATGTGGTTTCTAGATTCAGGAGTTGTTATGAAAATTGTCGTTTTCATATTTTATGTCGAAAAGTACTCACATTTTAAATGTATTGTTGTTTTTAGATTAATGTCGTTTCTTTAGGCTGTTATTGTTCTCATAATCGTGCATGTCGTCATGAAAATTTTTGTGTTGTTTTGGAATTTACTTCCATTTTCTGGTTGATTTTTGTCGTTTAATTTTTAATTATTTTCTATTTCTCGTCCTTTCCAATTTTATATCGTTTATTCATAGTGCTGCTGCTGCTTTGCATCTCGAATGTCGTTTGTGTTATTTTTCCGTTGATTTTCTTACAGTTGTCCTTTTTTTTATCTACTGTCGTTGTCCCATTTTATATGCGGTCAGTGGTTTATTCAATGTTATTGTTATTTTGTATTTTGATGACGTTTTCTTCTCTATTTCTAGCTTATCGTCGTTTTCTCAAGTTGAATGGATTTTTTTTCGGGACAAAGATTCACGTCGTTGGGTATCAGGTTCCCGTCGTTTGCACTTTGATGCCTACTTATAGTATTCTTGTCGTTTCTAAATTCTAAGGTAATAATATCGTTTTTTATCTCGTGTCCTTCCCAATTCATGCTTTGTACTTTGATGTTTTTTTCCTACTTTATCGTCGTTTCCTTAGGTTAAGTGTGGTTTATCCAGATTCACATCGTTTGTTTTTCAAGTTAGCAGTCGTTTTTACTATGCCGCCCGTTTCTAGTATTCTCGTCATTAAGGTTACTGTCGTTTTCCTATTGATGTCGTTTGTTTGAGTTGCAGTTGTTGTTACAGGTACTTGTTGGTTTCTACTTGCTTGTTCAACTGAATGTTTTAAAAGACGTTTATTTCTGTGGTTTCATCGGACTTCTGTGACCGTTTCGTTGGTTAACTCAAAATCCCATTCCCATAAAAAAGTTTCAGGTTAGATTGTGTTGTTGTTGGTTTTTTTTTTTTTAATTTTTTTAAAGCAACTATAGATCTTCAATACTTTAAAAGCATGTAAGGTCCGTTTGGTTTCGAGTATTTGAATAAAGTATTTAAATAAAAATTTAAATTTTTATGAAAGAAAATACTATAGCAAATGATTCGAACCGTAATTTAAATATCGAAACAAATGGGCCCGTAATTTTTCCCCCTTTTTGTCCATTTCTTATAATTATTAATTTCTGACTAGGTGGGGTCCACATGCCGAACAACATAGCAGAGAATACTATGCTCCTTTGAAACATGGGAAAGCTTTGCTAAATAAAAAATAAAATAAAAAAAAAAAAAAAAAAAACAACCTACTTCAACAAGAAGTCACTGGTGATGTTGTTCCTTTGATACAAAATCCCGCAAAAGAAAAAGAGAAGAGAATTACGTTTACCAACCCTTATCTTTGATACATAATTACTCTACAATCAAATAAATGAACACTAGCGATATTCTTTGTCGTCTTCACCTGCGACATTTTGGCTTGTTTGGTTAAAATTGGCAAAGTTTACCGTCTTGGCTTACCAAAGCAGAAAGAAAAACTCCCACCCGGTGGGGCTCAACCCTATAAGGGCCCGGGCTGTGGCCCGCTCGGGCTGAATAACAGTACTCCAGGGGAAATCAGACACACCCACACAAAAAAGAAAAAGAAAAAAGAAAAAAAGAACCCACATTTTCCAATACCTTGAACTCGTTTCAAAATTATTATTATAATTATTCACCCAACACCGCAAGGACCCTTTCGCTTTTTCTTCCAAACTGCACGAGGAAAAGCAAGGTTTAGATGTTACAGTCGTAGAATTAATGAGCCATTTTGGATCCCACTCTTACCAAAAACACAAACATGTCAAGGCATAAAGCCTCACAATTACACAATAGTATCATGGGCTCTTTAATACCATGACCATTCAATATTTTGCTGAAATCAGAAAGTGTATTTTATATCTCACACGAGTCTGAATTTTAAGAGCTATTCTACCAGTGACATGGTGCGAAACTGAGCAAGAAAAACAGAGGACTATTGAACATCATTATCTAAGTCGTATAATGTAGTTTATCAAAAGAACTAGACCCTAAATCCCACCAACGACCACTTAAAAGCGGTTTACCAAAGGTTAATGCTACCATCTACAAGGTTAGAAACTCTTAAGCTGGCTTCAATGCACTTAGCTGTAAGCTTGACAAATTTTGCAGGCAGAATACGAGATGTCATTCGAGCGAGCAAGACTCGCCATTAAGTTAAAGATCAGATACAAAGAAACTGCACTATTTAGCAGAAACAAATCACAAAATAGCAGCAAGTATGAGAGGAGAAAGTTAAAGATTTGAGAACCAACTTGCCAAGTAGAATGTTCCAGAGTTTCATTAACCAAAAAAAAATAATACAAAAATTTCACCACTATATATTATTTTTCTTCTTCCCAACTAAACCAGACTAACGTCCAGTTAAACAAAAAACACTACAGTCTACAGGTCTACATAGGAGTCAAAATCCTCTATAGGGAAAAAAAAAAAAAGCACCCACCTTGGTTTAGGAAGAAAGATGACCAACAAAGTAATCAAGTAAAGCAAAAATTCGAAGGCATAATCTGCAGGAGGTAAGGGCAGACTGACCCGTGAAAGCACCTTCTATCCTGCAATCGTGGAACTATAAACTTCTACGAGTTCTCAATTGTAGCAGTTGTAATTCTTAGAGATCGTGTCCTTTCCTGCTCTGCCACTACGTCTCCAGAAGGCCCTTCTCCACCAAACTTCAAACCCTCTTTGTATATTCGGGCAATCTTCACTGGAGTTCAGGAACCGATTAAACCAAGCAAGCAAGATATCCTGTTGCCAAGCTAACGGAAGAGTAAGAATCGTGTTGCTAAGACCATCCTCAATCAAGTGTCGATCCAGCCCTTTTGATGCCCTTCTCATCCACCCAAAGTCGTCATAAAATGGCACCAACCATGTACGCAAAAGCAAGCCTCTCACATCTTTGGAAGCTAATAGCTGCCCTTTTCCAATGCCAACAAACAGGCGTGCTGTAACTCTGCTAACCTCAAATCTATGGATCGCGGGCACTTTAGAATGTGCCTCAGCGAGTTCAGTTTCAGACGCCCATGTTTCCAAGAAATCCTCAGCAATCTGTCTATCAATCAAGATATCAAGAATCCAATGCAAATTATCCGCTTGCCTTGCAATCTGACCCACATCTTTGAGGTCTGATTCTGCTGCTTGCAGAAAATGTTGCCGAAGCAATTTCAAGCACCCATCACAAGCCGAGTACAAAGACTCTTTCCTGAGATCATTCTGCGACGTATTCTCGCGAAGCATCTTCAACACCAATCCTTTCATCTCCCTCCTCGCCTTCTCATCTTTGCCCTCAAGAACTACATGCAAAAGCTTGAGAAGCACCTCCTCATTTTCATTTCCCTCTTCAGCCCCATTAGCCACTTCAACTGAAACCCTTTTTAGAACTTCCCCTGCTCCAACGCCTTCGAGCCTGAGCTCCAACAAAAGCGATGCCACCTTCTCTTCTTCATCCTCTGCCCACGGTGCAGCTTCTAAGTACTCCAAACAAGACAAGACCCCGGCATCAAACCCAATTGCAGCTGAAACCTAAAGCAACACACCAAACACTCAAAATTCAAACACCCCAAAGCAGCATTTGCAATTTTTCTGGCTGCCAATTCAATTCAAGCAAACAAGAAGAAAAACATGTAACTATTTGTATATACTCTTTCCCTATTTCTATGGAACAATTCCATTCATTGTTGTCTAACTCTTAGAATGTCGTTTCAATGTTGGTTGTTGAATTGGACCAAGTTCCTCGAAGACCCAAATACTGAATTTTTCAAAAGTCAGATGTCCTATTTCCTTATCTATAATCCATAGTCTATGGTCTCCTAGGAAACAGAGCAAGAAAAATAAAATAAAATAAAAATTGAGAAGATGATGTAGTTTGGTTACCTTCAAAATTCCAAGAACTTTGGGAACATCCTCCCTCATGAGCTTCTTCCTCAGATCCTTGCAATACATCAACCTCAGAGTCTCAATGTAAACCTCCACATCCTCGCAATCCGCGATCTCCACAATGTGCGGCGGCGGTGACGCCGCATTGCTCGCCGCCGATCTCTGCTGCTTCGCCCAGCGATCGGAGAGCTTCACGGCGAAGAACCGGCTGTGCGCGACGAGAATCTGTCGGTGGACGTTCATAGGAGACGCTGATTCCGTCTCTGGAGCTGAGCGTGAGCTTGATGTCGCTCGACGACGCGTCGTTGAACTGGTTCCCCGGGCTCCGGAAGCTGAGAATCTCCGAAATCCGCTGCATTGCCAGGGCCTGCTTGTCCTGTACCGTGAGAACGACTCCGCTAGGGTTTCTCTGCTGAGGCGAGAGCGACGTTGCTCGACTGGATCTGAGTCCGTGGATGCACGTCGGGCTCGCTCGCCATCATCTCGAACAGCGTCGGGCTCGATCGGGTCTTGTCCGTCGGCGGAGGCGGCGACATGGGGTTCAGCAGCCCGGCGGTCAGGACGGAGTTGAACTTGCTGAAGCTCGACGGAAACGACGTCGCGTCGTTTTGGCTGTGGCGGTTGTTGTGGTGGTGACCGCCGCCGGAGCTTCCATTTCCGTTGACGGCGGAGGTGAAGTCCATGACCGGAGAGAGGCTCCCGGGGGAGAACCGTATCCTGAAAGTCGACGGCGACGAGCACGGAGACGGAGAGTGATGATACGACGCTGTCGTCACCGTCTGGACCCGCTGACGTGGCAGAGCCGGCGGTGACGGCGGCGGAGGGGGAGGCGGCGGGACAGGCTTCGAGGCGGGGGGGAAGCACCACGTGTTGTCCGTAGAGACGACTGTCGGGTGGCTGCTGACGTGGCAAGAAAATTCGGTGGCGGCTGAGGCGGCGGAGGTGGAGATTGTGGTTTCTCTGCACTTTCGGCGTTTGGGCTTGAGGTGTTGGGTTTGGGCTTTATTTATGTGAGCTTTTGTTGTCGTTGTTTTAGTAGTTGTTGTTGTTGCCATGAAAATTGCGAGTATAAATGACCCCAGTTGTTTGTGTTTTATTGTCGTTTAGTCTCAGCACATTGGCTTCTGAGCTGAGAGAGAGAGACAGAGGTAAAAATTATTAAAAAAAAAAAGTGTGATTAAAAATGGCGGAGGAAACGAGACAGAGATAGGTGTGTGATCAAGGCCAGTAAAAAAGACATGAGCAGATGATGATGATGATGACGAGTCCTGAGAAAGCATTAAATGTTAGAGAGAGAGAGAATGCGTTTTTGAAGTGGGTGATGAATCCTAAACTAAATATCTTCCCTTGTTTATTTTAAGTGTTTTTAGAGTGAGAGAGAGACTGCGAGAGAGAGAGAGAGAGAGAGAGAGAGGGAGAGAAGGCTCATATGCCAAATGGGAATTAGAAGATTTTGAGGTTTCTTGTGAATTTCGGATGGATGGGCTTTTTGGATGTCTCCGCCGGGAAGCTTTGGAGATGTCAGATATAAAGAGAGAGAGAGAGAGAGAGAGAGAGAGAGAGAGAGAGACTATGGGCGGTAAATGGTGATATTTTAGTATTACAGTCCCCACACAAGGCGTGGTACTTTTGTTTGTTTCAGGCATGCAAAAGAAGGAGAAAAAAGAAATGAGTGGGACGTTTAATAATGGTGGTGTCTTTCTAAACAAATGGGCTCTTTTTTGTGCAATTGGTGGGACTTTTGGTCATCGTGTTGCGTTGTGCCAGTTGTGTAACGTGCGTATGGTGTGTTCTTTGGTTCATTATTTGTTTTGATTTTGCTTAGTTTGGTTTGGTCATTTTCTTGCCCACTCCTTGGCGTAGTCTAATCGTTAGTTTTGGTGACTCCTACTAGGAAAAACGAAAAAGTGTTAATTTGGAGGAATTGGGGTTCCTTTAGCTCTTGAGAATATTTCATTGCTCTAGAATAAGGACTAGAGGAATAGGGATGGGATGATAAAGAAAAAAACACAACTTTACCATCCCACCATCAGTGGTGACAGCATGACCGCAAGAGAATGACTTATTAGGATTTTTTCTTCTATTATTTAGGGATCAATTCTTTTCGTCCGATTTTGTAATGAGGTTGGGATTATATCTCTCAGTGGATCTACCTAATATGGTTTGAACTGTTATAACTTGGACTCCTTGGATGTTAGTAGACGAATGCATGAGCTAGGTTTCCTTGTTGTTCCACTTGTGGTCATAATAAATTCTTCTTAAGGTGTGAGAATATCGTTGATCCTATTTTTAATGAAAAAAAAAAAGAAAATACAGCTTTATTGTCACAACAAATTGTTGATGATTTATATTTGTTTTATTTTATTTGTGAAACTATGCAAGAAAATAAATTTGAACCAGTAATATTATCTCTAATGCAAAAAGATTAATATTACAAATCAATATAAAATATCAATAAAAATAATTGATCAAAAGGAATATTGCAATTTCATTGACATAATTGATATAACCATTGATCTATATCGATGTGATATATTCATAACTTTTGTTATATGTTTATCCTTAAATCTGTTAACAACTATTTATGTCAATGTCGATGAAATATTAATTGACACCATCCCTTGTAAAATTTTAATTAATATTTACTTTTTTTAAGGCATTTTCTTGTGAAACTAAAAAAAAAACTCACTAGTGGATATCTCTATTTTTTATAGAGTGTTTGAGAAGTATAGTTAAAACTAAAATTTTTAAACTAAAAATTATAATGTATGACAACTTTACACTGTGGCTCACTTTTTCAGATCATTGTAGTATGTAAAAGCTTTACACTGTAGTAACCAAAAGTTTTAGTTATAACTGATATTGCTAAACATTTTTTTAGCCGTTAAATATGTAAAAAAAAAAAGAAACCAAATCTAACAGTTTTAAAACATTAGTGAATAAGTCTTCCTGCTCAACAAATGCACTCATCCTTTTTATAAAGGAGGAATCGAAAATTGAGTCATCCAAAAAAGTATGATTATTTTTTACATGTCTTATAAAATATTGGGTACGGTGGTTAGAACTATTTTTACTATAACATATGAAAGCTTTATACTGTGATATTTTTTTATTATTATTGTAATACATAAAAGTTTTACATTATTTATAACTGAAAAAGTTATTTAAACCACAACTGCCACACACTATTTTAGAAAATTTCATGTCGACGTTGTGGTTGGTTTTACATAATCTTCACTTGATCGGAATATGCTCTACATCAACCACCAAATATGAGAAGCCTCTATCATGTCAATCACAAGTAATGTCAACTTTGCTTGTAAGCGTTCTAGGGAAGTGTTGTTCATGTGGGTTTCTAATTGGGAAAGGTCTAGTTTGGTAAAGCGAAGTTTGCAACTGCTTCTTATAATAAATCACAATGAATTAATATAATTACCCTTTATTATGAACTATGATGAGTTGTGTATGTACGTTTTAATTCTTTATTATAAATGGGGCACATGCCTACACTTAAATATTAAAATTTTATTTTATGCATAAATTTTTTCTAAAATTTCACTTGCATTCTATTTTATAAGAAGAATTATAATTGTACCATTGCTTTATAATAAGTCTTATAATTATGTTTTTATCCAATAAATAATATCTTTATCTTTTCACATCATTTTCTTGAAAAAAAATCTCCTAACACTCTACCTGCTATAAATAATCATGAAAAATTTCACATTTGTTTTTCACTTGGAAATACGCTTGAATGAATTTTCAATACTGTAAATTCCGGAGACAACCAGGAGAATTGAGAATCGCCCAATGCAGGAGAAATCCTTTTCTTTAGAGCAGTGGTTTCTTAAGCATTACTTTTTTTTATATGCTTAAAGTTAAGCAATATTTATATAATATAAAAATCTGCTATTTTATACAATGAGTAACTCCTCAAAAAATCCTTCAAAAAATAAAATTAAAAAAAAAACTCCTCAAAAAAATTATATTATAAAAAAAATTACTTTGTATTTAAAATTCATTTATATTGACACTTTTGATCACATACCCACTTGAGGGGGGGAATCATTACTATCGAAATGTACATTAATCATTAACATTAAATAGAGTCAAGAAAGCCTTGGGTTCTAAGCTAAAACTAGAGGGACAAAAAGTTATGGCCCATTTTTTTTAAGTAATAATAATAAAATCACAAGTGCATGTATCTCTTGTGAAACGCAAAGTTAAGAGCACTCTTAACACCACTATAGCTAGCAAAATCAATTATATTGAACTCAATAATTAATATGTAGGGCAGAAATAGAAGCTTGTTTACGTTACATACTTTTCCATCGTTTTCTCTTCATCACAGCCTGTGATATTTGTCTTGCTTCTCACTTTTTTTTTTATGTCTTGACATCTTAGGTGTCTGTGAAAGTCCTAAACTTGAACTCACCTTGTAGGGACGAAACTAGAAATATTAATCATAATAGATAGAAACATAACTGAACTAATATAATAGAGTAAATAAAGAGGTGAAATTTTAGACGGAAAAAAATACAAGATTTATAAAATTTCATATATAAAATTTTAAAAAAAAATTAGTTAAGACTACTTCTGTCTCTTTCTTTCTCTCTCTCACACATAAATATAGGAAATCCTTTTATATATATATATATATATATATATATGATAATCTTTCACGGGGTTTTGGTCACGTATATATTGCAGAGGACAAGTCTGCTAATTCTATCAGTATCCTATCTGCCAAATGCATTTGTCACATTCGTTGCTTTACATAGGAGGGGAAAAAAAAAATAAAAACCCTTATTAGAAGTCATGATTTATGTCATGTAGTAATCTTGATGACAAGCATTGGCCCACGCTAATACTTTTTGTTGTCCAATTACAAGACCTTCCTTGAGTTCTCCTTTGACTGAAAAAAAAGGAATATTATTGAACCATGGTTGAAAACAAGAAAATGCAGCTTCAAATATTAGGTGGGATTCTTGTGACTTTGAACTTATGTCTCTTGGATAATTAAGCATCAACCCTCGACTAAGGCATTTAAGCTATAATGGTGATGCTTGTTTGCATTAAGTTTTTATGGTGGTATACTCTTTTTATGTACCATAAATTTGACGTTGCTTATAAAACAGGCGTAACGGTGTTGTATAAAAAATCTCGTATTTGACATTCAATCTCATATCAATAAGTGTCACTAATTTAATTTGTATTATTGTTATTAGTAGTTGCATTTAGAAAAATATAATGGGAGTCCAACCGTAAAAATTTAGTCTCTTATTTGCATTATTATATATTTATAAATTTTGTGTACCAATTAACATGAATTTTTTTTTTTATTATTCAAAGGGGGGTTAGTACTGGTATTTGATATTGATTGTTAAGGCAAAACTTATTTCATTCAAGCACAAATGGTGGAGGTTTTTCTTTGAGTTTTTTTTAATCTTTGTTGAAAAGTAAAAGATTAGAAGTTTAAGAATAATAGGTGGAAGACTTTTTTTTTTTTTTTTTAACGATTCATGGCTCCAAAAGTCACATTTCATTAGAGAATTTGTTGATCCTTGGCCAATTCGTTACACACACACAATTAAAAATGAAGGTAAGAAAGACAACTTTGAGATGTGTCTTTTTAGTTTGTTGAAACTTGAAATTTGACCAATTGTTTGTCTTTGTCGTCGTTTATAGTTTCATTTGATTTTATAGGCTATTGTCGTTCTCTTAGGTTGTATGTAGTTTTCCATATTCACGTCGTTTGAGTAAGATTTTGCCTGTCTCTTGATTGTTTTCTTTAGAGATGCAAGAATGGACTGGGTTGGCGGCTCAGCCCGTTCTCATGAGGCCCACGCGGGTCGTGGGCCGGTCCCGTCTAGCCCGGCTCATGAATTTTGTGGGCCGAATTGAGCAGGCCCAAATAAGAATTACCTTAACCTAGCCCACACCAAAATCTAATTTTACATGGGCCAAGCTAGGCCATGCCATGGGCCTTAAATAGGTTGGCCCATTCAAGCCCATCCACAAGTTAGATGGGTAGGTCCATCTTGGCCCATCATGGGTTTATATGGGCCAGCCCATCTATTGTTAGAAAAATATTGTGCAACGAAATTTTAAAATTTTTTATATCAAAGTATTTTCTAAAACCCAAATTTGACACGCTATATACATAGATTAATTAGATCTTACTAACCTTGTATATGCCGAAAAGCTACCGCAATCAGTGAAGAGAAGTAACGTTCCAAAAAAACCTCAACCAACTGGCCTTCTTTGATATTCTCTATCCTCGATCGAAGTAAGTGTGGGCTCACAGCTTTTCCCCAAGTTTCATGGCTTCCAACCACTTGTCTTTGATAGAATCTTCCATCGTTGACTTGTAAGTTAATGGATCTTTCTCAACGTCACTCATAGTGACTAGCTGTGCTTTTCTTCGATAGACTATAGGTAATCTAATTTCCCTCTCACTACAATGAAGCATCGGAGGCATTTAACTAGAAGTTATGGCCTTTTCGATTTGCTGTTCAACAACTCTTGTCTGCTCGTTGATAACTCTTATCGATCATGAGCCGATGTGATTGGCAAGTAACTCTTCTAAAACAACTTTGCTCTATGGTTTGAAGTCCTTCATATAGTCATTCTTAAGAAAAGTGGCATTAGTCGACACAAACAACTTTTTGTCTTGAGAACTATAGAATAACCCTCTTCTTGTACCTTAAGGATAGCCCACAAAGTTGCATACTTCAAAACGAGGTTCCAACTTCTCGGTCTTAGCCTTCATCACGTGTATCGAACACCCCATATGTGGATGTGCCTTAAACTGGGTTTTCAACAATTCCACAACTCTAGAGGCTTCTTAGTTATAGACTTAGAAGGAACCAAGTTTAGAATGTAAACTACTATTCTTAGGGCATATCCCTATAAGGACGTAGGCAAAGAAGAATAACTCAACATTGTTCTCATCATGTTGAGCAACGCTTAATTTGTCCTTTTGGCAACACCATTCTATTGTGTTGTTTTCGCGTGTAGGGAGTTGCAAAACTATTTCGTGTTCCATCAAATGGTTTGTGAAATCTATGTCCAGACACTTACCACCTTTTGATTAAAGCAATTTAATTTTCTTTCCTAATTGCATTTTAGCTTTTTTCTCATAATTTCTCAAACTTTTTGAAAGTTTCGGATTTCCTTTGTATTAGGTAAGCATAGCCATTTCTAGAATAATCGTTAATACATGCGACGAAATATTCATACCCATCTCTTACGTAGACATTTAAAAGACTGCATACATCGGTATGTATCAATTTAAGAGGTTCTTTGGCTCTTGTACCTTTAATTGAGAAAGGTCTCTCAGTTATTTTATCTTCCCAACATGATTCATAGACTAGGAGTTCTGTAACTTTTAGTTCCTTCAAAAGACTATCCTTTACCAGTCTCTTAATCCTATTTAGGTTAATATGTCCAAGTTTAAGATGCCATAAATATGCATCATTATCATGAGAAATCTTTTATCCTTTATTCACAGGTTCAACGGCTTTGAACATTTTAGTGTTAAGCAGTGGTTTAGGACTGGGTTTAAGAAAATATAAAACATCATTTAGTTTTTCAGAACATATATTTAAACCATTCTTTAAAATAGAAATATTTTCATTATTAAAAGAAACTTTAAATAATTGTTCATTTATTTTAGAGGCAGATATCAAATTTCTTTCTAATGTAGGAATAAAATAAACATTGTTCAAAACTAAATAAATTTTCCTAAATTGAAGTCTAACTTCTCCCACTGTTTTAGTCAAAACCTTAGCTCTATTGTCCACAATTATCGTGTACTCTCTATCAGCAAGCTTACTTAAAGAATTAAGACTCTACAAAGAAGGACAAACATGATTAGTTGCTCCTGAGTCTATTACCCATGTTGAGACCTCATTCTCTATAACACATGTTTTTAAAACTAGTAAATCACATTTACTTTGATTTTTCTTCTTCTTCAGCTCCTTAACATTTATTGCAGTTTCTCTTCCAATGGCCTAGTTGATCGCAGTGGAAGCACTTTCCCTTGCCCTTTGTATTGGAGCCTGTCTCTTTGCCCTTGTCAGCCTTTTTGGGCTTTTTCTTGTTCTTCCTTTTGTTGCACTTGGAAGAACTGGCTTCAACAACATTTGCTTCATCATCTTTTGCACAATGAATGGATTCATATTTATAGAGCTTGTTCAACAATTGAGTGAGCCCAATGGCTGACTATGGGCCACTTAAGGTAGAGTTCTTGCAGTGCTTAAAGCACTTCTGCCACTCAAGACAGTGCCTGTTAGTGCTATAGCACTTGCATAAATTATACACGTAGTGCGTAGAGCACTCTATATGGTATATAATTTCTATAGAAAGAGGACAAGGGAATAACTACTAATTATCTTGCACACTTATCCTTTCATTTTAAAAGTTTTTTTTTGGCTCAAGAGAGTTTAGATCTTTATTACTATTTAAGATATATATATATATATATCTCGGTCTCTCATTTCTCTCTCTATCTCTCTCACAAATTTTTGAATCAAATTCGAATCCAAGCTTCGAGGTAGCAAGGAGGAAGCTCGGGGATGTGATTTGGTAACCGAGAAGGCGGATTGAAGCTTCGATTCGAGGTTAGTTTTGAAATTTTTAAACTTTTTTCAAAATTTTCAATTTTGTGCATTTTAGAAATCTAGGTTTGCTTAAGCTTAGAAAACCCTTGATTTGAGTTAAATGAACTTAGAACAACTAGAATCTAAGCTTAGATTGAAGAAAAACAGATTGGATTCAAGATTTTTTATTTTTCTCCTCATTTTCTGATTTTCAGATTTTTGAGATTTTTGAGTTTAAATCTTGTTTAAATGAGTCCAAATGTGTTCTAGTATGTTTTTCTATGAACTATGATTTTTTTCCATGCCTGGGATTTGAGAAAAACAGATTAGAATCAAGATTTGGATTTTAGAGGAATCGAAAACCCGTGGTTGGATTTCTGGGTTTTCCCAATTCGACCGTGTTCGGCAGGCCGGATCAAGGGATCGGCAGGCCAGTGTTCATCTTTCCGGCACAGTTCGGCCTGTCGAAGCAGGGAGTCCGACAGGCCGGCCGAAGCATGAAAATTTTTGTGATTTTTCACCCGTTTTTACTGTTTTAAACCCCGATTTAAATTCCAACCTTATAGAATGATTTTAAAGATACAAATGACACACTAGGACATCATGAAATGGTTTAATAACATAGAATGTCTCGAACTAGATATTGATTGACTTAGTTTATATCTAGGATCGTTCGTGGTTCCGCGGAGCTAACGTATAGCGGACCGGGGTTACGGTGTGGGGCACCGGCACGAGTATTGAGGTAAGACTTCTACCCCATTCTTTGGTAGCCTAGTTTCAAAATGATTTGGCTTTGAAAAGGATTTCTATTAAAAAATTTTCAACGGTTGTTTGAAAATGGATTTATCGGTTATATTTTAATATACCGTGAACTGAAATGGACTTTATAATGAATGTAAATGACAACACTCGGTAATTGGGTTTTGAATGATGATGATAATAAATATATAGGCATGATGCCATATCAGAGATCGGGTCATGTAGCGATCGACCTTGGGGGCAGGTCCCGAAACCCAGCTGGGCCACTACGGTGGTGATATTATTATGGTTTGCCCAAGAAAAGAGAATGATATTTCTGATTTTTCAAGTAAACTGTTCTGGGTAAGAACGGTTTTACTTAAATTTGTTTATCTATTTATTTATTCAAGGTTTCTTTCAATTAAATCCTGAATAATGAAATGTTTCTTTAAATCAAATTATTTTATAAAACATAGTCCTACTGAGCCTTTCGCTCACGTTTTATTTGTTTTAAATTTCCCCCTCTAGGTGTTTTTCCATTTAGGTTTGGAGAAGATTCAACGGATAGGACCCAGGAGCAATAGAGGGACCTAGTAGATTAATTTGTATTATTTAAATCAAGACATGTAAGATTTTAACTTTATTTGTACATGGACTGTGATTGTATTTATGATATTGTCAGTACCATGTGTGTGCATAAGTTGTGGGTTTATGGAACCCATACTCGTTATGTTTAATCCTTAATATTAATTTTTCATGCAATGGTTTTCTTTAAATTTTTACATTTTATGTTTAATTCAAACCCCTAAACTCTTGATTTTTAATTAAATTCTCTTTTAATTAATTTAAATAATCTGCCACGTCACCTCTCGTACTTCGAGGCGTGACAGAATGGTATCAGAGCTCAAGGTTATGAACCTTGAGAATTATGCACACAAAGGTTTGATAATGAAATACCTCTGACAGTCCAAATTTTGCTTTCAGAAGTAAGAGAATGGCACCTAGACGTCGTTCAACAGCTGACGTCGAGTTCGAAAATGATGAGGGCATGATGAGGTCTATGTTTGTGGCTTTTCGGTAGATGGTAGCAAGGGTTAGACCAGAAGATTCTGATGTTGGTCGTCGACATGCGTACTTTAAGGAATTTCGGCGGGAGTCTATTCTGACTTTTGATGGTAATGGGGATCCACAGTTAGTAGAGTATTGGCTGGATTCGGTTTTGAAGCATTTGGATACCCTTGGTGTGCCTGAGGAGTATCATGTGGAGTTTGCTGCGTATAAGCTCGAGGGTGACGCTAACACTTGGTAGAAACAAGCTAAGCGTTTAGAGCGCGGTGGTGATATCAGTTGGGACAGGTTTGAGGAGCTGTTCTATGATCGATATTTTCCGTAGGGGTATAAAGATCAGAAGGCAGCTGAGTTCTACAGGTTGCAGCAGGGTGATCTGTCAGTTCAGGAATATAAGGCAAGGTTTAATGAGTTGGCTAGGTTTGCTCCATCAGCTGTGGCATCGGAGCATGAGAAGTGTATTAAGTTTCAGGAAGGGCTCAAGGCTCCTATTTGGCGATAGTTGGTTGCTCTACGGCTTAGAAGTTTTGGAGAGCTTGTGTCGTCGGCGATATCTGTGGAGAATGATTATGTGCAGTATTGTGAGGACCGCAGAGGAGAGGTAGGAAGAGCACCAGTAGCCGTCCGACTCCAGGGAAGAGCAAGCAAGGTGGCACAAACAGTGGTAGTAGCAGTTCGTTTGGCAGCGGGCGCAGCAATCCCTACAGCTTCCATTGTCATTTCTGTCAGCAGCCCGGAACATCAAGAGGAATTGCTCGATTAGGAGTGCCCGTCTTGGATCTCAGATCGGGGAGGATGCCAGTCGTCAGTCTCAGCCTCAGACCCTACCTCCGCCTCAGCAGTACCTGCAGTTGCAGTATCCCCAGTTTTCTCCTCAGTAGTTCTCATATCTGGCACGGGGGTGCAGCCGCAGCATTTCCAGCGCAGTGTCCCTCAGTATCGAGCGCCGAGTACAGGTAGTGTGCAGTCGTCTCCATCCCAACAGCATCGGCAGAAGAGTATCGTGTGGAGTTTGCTGCATATAAGCTCGAGGGTGGCGCTAACACTTGGTGGAAACAAGCTAAGCGTTTGGAGCACGGTGGTGATATCAGTTGGGACAGGTTCAAGGAGCTGTTCTATGATCGATATTTTTCGCAAGGGTATAGAGATCAGAAGGTAGCTGAGTTCTACAGGTTGCAGCGGGGTGATCTGTCAGTTCGGGAATATGAGGCAAGGTTTAATGAGTTGGCTAAGTTTGCTCCATCAGCTGTGGCATCAGAGCGTTGGAAGTGTATTAAGTTTTAGGAAGGGCTCAAGGCTCCTATTCGGCGACAGTTGGTTGCTCTACAGCTTAGGAGTTTTGGAAAGCTTGTGTCGTCGACAATATCTGTGGAGAATGATTATGTGCAGTATTGTGAGGATCGAGCCAAGGCTTCAGGAGGACAATAGAGGAGCAGTAGGAAGAGCATCAGTAGCCGTCTGACTCTGGGGAAGAGCAAGCAAGGTGGCACAAACAGTGGTAGTAGCAGTTCATCTGGCAGCGGGCGCAGCAATCTCTACAGCTTTCATTGTCATTTCTGTCAGCAACCCAGACACATCAAGAGGAATTGCCCGATCAGGAGTGCCCGTCTTGGATCTCAGACCGGGGAGGATGCCAGTCGCCAGTCTCAGCCTCAGACCCTACCTCTGCCTCAGCAGTACCCGTAGTTACAGTATCCCCAGTTTTCTCCTCAGCAGTTCTCATATCCGGCACGAGGGCAGCAACTGCAGCATTTCCAGCGCAGTGTCCCTCAGTATCGAGCGCCAAGTACAGCTAGTGTGCAGTCGTCTCCATCCCAGCAGCATTGACAGAATAATCCAAGACCCAACAATGTTGGTAGAGGAAAAGGAAAGGCGCTAGTGTAGGTTCATGCAATGGCATCTGGAGGTTCAGATTCTCATATTGGTAACGCGGTTGTCGATGGTACGATCTTGGTTTCTAGATCTTTAGCTCGTGTTTTATTTGATATCGGAGCCTCTCATTCTCTCATTTCGAGTTCTTTTGTACATGCCTTGGAATTAGAAATAAACAAGTTTAATGAACCCCTAGTCATAACTTCTCCCTTGGGGCGGGTGTGTGTAAATCTTGTAAAATAAAGATTGGGATAAGATTTTGAAAAGTGATTTGATTATACTCCCTATGAGCTCCTATGATATAATTCTAGGGATGGACTGGTTGTCAAGGTATAATGCAGTCGTGGACTGCCAACTTAGAAAAATGACCCTAGTGTCTGATAGGGGGACGATGATCACTTACCAGGGTGGTGGTGATTGGTTAATGAGTGAGCATCTCATGAAGTCGTGTCTAAGAGGGCGAAGGAATCTAGGTTGTTGTGCTTTTCTTGCCAATCTAGATTGCAAGCCCTATGCTTTGAGAAGCAGTGTAGCGATTCTGGTGGTTGATGAGTTCGAGGATGTCTTCCCTGACGAGTTGCCAGGATTACCACCGCATCGGGAGATTGAGTTTGGTATCGAGTTGTTTCTAGGGACAGCACCGATTTCTATGGCACCTTATCGGATGGTGCCGGCAGAAATGAAAGAATTGAGGAAGCAACTTCAGAAGCTTGCTGATAAAGGGTATATTCGAAATAGCACATCTCCGTGGGGAGCACCAGTTTTGTTTGCTAAGAAGCATGATGGGACTCTCAGGTTGTGTGTAGATTATCAACAGCTGAATCGTGTTACGGTGAAGAACAAGTATCCCTTGCCTAGGATTGATAAGTTGTTTGATCAATTGGGAGGTTCGCGGTACTTCTCAAAGATTGATTTGCGTTCAGGTTATCATCAGCTCAGGATTAAGGAAGAGGATATTTCCAAGACAGCTTTTAGGACTCGGTATGAGCACTTTGAGTTTCTGGTTATGTCGTTTGGGTTGACGAATGCTCCGGCAGCTTTTATGGATTTGATGAACAGGATATTTAGGCCGTATCTGGATCAGTTCGTGATCGTGTTCATCGATGATATTCTTGTGTATTCTAAGACTTGGGAAGAGCATGAGCAGCATCTCTGGATCGTGCTTCAGACTCTGCGGGAGCACCACCTGTATGCTAAGAGGGAAAAGTGTAAGTTTTGGTTAACTGAGGTCAAGTTTCTGGGTCATGTTATCTCGGAGCATAGTATTTCTGTGGATCCGTCCAAGATTGAAGCTATATTGGAGTGGGAACGACAAAGGAATGTAGCGGAGATTCGCAGCTTCTTACGTCTTGCTGGTTATTACAGGAAATTTGTAAAGGATTTTTCGAAGATTGCAGCTCCGTTGACGAGATTGATTAAGAAAAATGTCAGGTTTGAGTGGAATGAAGATTGTGAGCATGCTTTTTAGGAATTGAAGAACCGGTTGACTTCAGCTCTAGTGTTAGTTATTCCTAGCAGTGACGAGCCGTATGAGGTTTATGCGGATGCTTCAGGGCGCGAACTTGGATGCATGTTGATGCAGCATGGACGTGTAGTTGCGTACGGATCGAGACAGCTACGACCTCACGAGCGGAATTATCCTACTCATGATTTGGAGCTTGCAGCGGTGATTCACAAGCTGAAGATTTGGAGGTGTTACTTGTATGGAGCGTCGTTTCAGGTCTTCTCCGATCACAAGAGTTTGAGGTATTTGTTCACTCAGAGAGATCTTAATTTGAGGCAGCGTAGATGGATAGAGTATATAGAGGATTATGATTTTGCGTTGCAGTATAATCCTGGGAAAGCTAATGTGGTCGCGGACGCGCTTAGCAGGAAGTCTTCAGGGATTCTCGCTTGTTTGGCTTTTGAGGACTGGAGCAGGGATGCGACAGTGAGCGAGTTTAGGCTACAGTATCATGAAGACTGTGATCGAGTTTCGGTATATCATGTGGAAGCGACTCCAGCTCTTGTTCGGATGGTGAAGCAAAGTCAGTGGCAGGATCAGCATTTGCAGGGGATTTGGTCACGGATTCAGAACGGGGAGCAGTTTGAAGAATGGAGCGTGCATGCAGATGGATCGTTGTATTTTCAGGAGCGTCTTGCAGTTCCAGCTATCGCCGAGGTGACAAAAGCCGTTTTAGATGAAGCTCATAGGTCTCAGTTTGCTATTCATCCGGGGAGCACAAAGATGTATCGCGATTTGAAGAGGCAACATTGGTGGAGAGGCATGAAGAAAGATGTTCGAGAGTACGTGGCCAAGTGTTCGATGTATCTTCAGGTGAAAGCCGAGCATCAGAAGCCTGCAGGTCAGCTTCAGCCGCTTCTTATTCCAAGGTGGAAATGGGAGCATGTGACGATGGATTTTCTCACAGGTTTGCTGAGGACAGAGCAGCGGCATGATGCAGTTTGGGTCGTGGTCGACAGGTTGACAAAATCGACGCATTTCATTCCGTTTAGGTCGACGTGTTCGAGGAAGATTCTCGGGGATTTGTATCTACAGAATATTGTGAGGTTGCATGGAGTTCCTTTGTCCATCACCTCTGATCGAGACACTAGGTTTAATGCTAAGTACTGGAGGAGTTTTCAGGAGGCTTTAGGTACGAATTTGAACTTCAGTACGGCGCTTCATCCTTAGACAAATGGGCAGTCTGAGCGGGTTATTCAGATTCTCGATGATATGTTGCGTGCCTGTGCGTTAGACTTCGGAGGGAATTAGAAGCAATGTTTGCATCTGGCGAAGTTTGCGTACAACAATAGCTATCAGGCGAGTATTGGTATGGCACTATTTGAGGCATTGTATGGGCGACCGTGTCGGTCACCTGTGTGCTGGGCTGAGCCAGAAGATAGGATTATTCTTGGGCCGGATGAGATCCGTGATAGCAACGAGAAACTCGCTGTGATTCGAGATCGATTGAGGGCAGCTCAGAGTCGACAGAAGAGTTACACGGATAGGAGACGTAGACCCTTAGAGTTCGCGGTTGGAGATTTCATTCTCTTGTGGGTATCACCTCGTAAGGGAACTATGCGGTTCGGAGTGAGTGGGAAGCTTGCGTCGACGTATATTGGGCCGTTCGAGATCACTCAGCTTGTTGGTGTGGTCGCTTATCGGCTTGATCTTCCGCCCGAACTTTCTCATGTTCACGATGTGTTTCATGTGTCGATGCTTAGGAAGTGTCCGCCTGAGTAGGGTAAGATAGTTTCCTTTCGCGATGTGCAAGTTCAAGAAGATACGACGTATGAAGAAGTGCCGATTCAGATCATCGACCGGAAAGTGATTAGCTTGCGTCGTCATGAGATACCGTTGGTAAAGGTCGTGTGGCAGCATCATGGGGTTGATGAAGCCACTTGGGAACTAGAGTCGAGTATGCGAGAATTGTATCCGCATTTGTTTTGTTTCTGAAATGAGATGTGAATTTCGAGGGCGAAATTTCTTTTAGGGGTAGAGAGTTGTAACGCCCCGGAATTTATTTAATGTTATAGTAATGTAAAATGATGAATTAGTGTACCACAATTAATGTTTCAACATTAATTTGATTATTTGGTTGGATTTTGAATTTTCGGTTGTTTTGTTAATTTGGTGAATTCAAATAATTTCTTATTGTTTTAAAATGATGTTTCGTGTTTTAAAACACAACAATTTGTAAAATGTTAAAAATACTCCATTTTACAAAACCGTGGGCGGCACATGGTTTTCGCACAGTAAAACCGCCCACCGATTTTCTCTATTTATTCTCCTTCCTCTCCCTCTCTCATCACACTCTGCTCACTCTCTCTCTTGATCTCTCTCTCGGTCTCTCATTCTCTCTCTATCTCTCTCATAAATTTTTGAATCAAATTTGAATCCAAGCTTCGGGGTAGCAATGAGGAAGCTCGGGGAAGTGATTTGGTAACTGAAAACGCGGATTGAAGCTTCGATTTCGAGGTTAGTTTTGAAATTTCTAAACTTTTTTCAAAATTTTTAATTTTGTGCATTTCTGAAATCTAGGTTTGCTTAAGCTTAGAAAACCCTTGATTTGAGTTAAATGAACTTAGAACAACTAGAATTTAAGCTTAGATTGAAGAAAATCGGATTTGATTTAAGATTTTTCATTTTTCTTCTCATTTTCTCATTTTTGAATTTTTGAGATTTTTGAGTTTAAATCTTGTTTAAATGAGTCCAAATGTGTTCTAGTATGTTTTTCTATCAATTATGATTGTTTTTCATGCCTGGGATTTGAGAAAAACAGGTTAGAATCAAGATTTGGATTTTGAGGGAATCGAAAACCCGTGGCTAGATTTCTAAGTTTTCCCAGTTCGGCAGGCCGAATTGCGTGTTCGGCAGGCCGAATTGCGTGTTCGGCAGGCCGGATCAAGGGATCAGCAGGCTGGTGTTCATCTTTTCGACAGGCCGAACTGTACAATTCGACCGGCGGAAGCATGAAAAATTTTGTGATTTTTCACCCGTTTTCACTGTTTTGAACCCCGATTTAAATTCCAACCTTATAGAATGATTTTAAAGATACAAATGGCACACTAGGACATCATGAAATGGTTTAATAATAGAGAATGTCTCAAACTAGATATTGATCGACTTAGTTTGTATCTAGGATCGTTCGTGGTTCCGCGGAGCTAACATATAGCGGACCGAGGTTAAGGTGTGGGGCACCGGCACGAGTATTGCGGTAGGACTTCTACCCCATTCTTTGGTAGCCTAGTTTCAAAATGATTTGGCTTTGAAAAGGATTTTTATTAAAATGTTTTCAACGGTTGTTTGAAAATGGATTTATCGGTTATATTTTAATATACCGTAAACTGAAATGGATTTCATAATGAATGTAAATGACAACACTTAGTAATTGGGTTTTAAATGATGATGATAATAAATATATAGGCATGATACCATATCAGAGATTGGGTCGTGTAGCGATCGACCTTGGGGGCAGGTCCTGAAACCCAACTGGGCCACTACGGTGGTGATATTATTATGGTTTGCCTAGGAAAAGAGAATGATATTTCTAATTTTTCAAGTAAACTGTTCTGGGTAAGAACGGTTTTACTTAAATTTGTTTATTTATTTATTTATTCAAGGTTTCTTTCAATTAAATCCTGAATAATGAAATGTTTCTTTAAATTAAATTATTTTATAAAACATAGCCCTACTGAGTCTTTCGCTCACATTTTATTTGTTTTAAATTTCCCCCTCTAGGTGGTTTTCCATTTAGGTTTGGAGAAGATTCAACGGACAAGACCCAGGAGCAATAGAGGGACTAGTAGATTAATTTGTATTATTTAAATCAAGGCATGTAAGATTTTAATTTTATTCGTACTTGGACTGTGATTGTATTTATGATATTGTCAGTACCATGTGTGTGCACAAGTTGTGGGTTTGTGAAACCCATACTCGCTATGTTTAATCCGTAATATTAATTTTTCATGCAATACTTTTCTTTAAATTTTCACATTTTATGTTTAATTCAAACCCCTAAACTCTTGATTTTTAATTAAATTCTTTTTAAATTAATTTAAATAATCCGTCACGTTACCTCCCGCACTCTGGGATGTGACAGTTTTCTGCAATTTCATTGTTACAGTCCTTTTTTTCAACATTTGTTTGTAATTATATTGAACACCTAACAACTTATTTATCTCCATAATTAAATATATATATATTTCAACTATATACATAACTGAAATGGTGGTTATATTCACAACCTCTATTTGGCTATTTGCACAGGCTTGTGAAACAAATTTTCTTATTACAAAAAACCTTGAATAAAATGACAAAAAATAATAACTACAATTGACCTAATAATGTAACTAAAACTAATAACACATCTTTTCTCTCCCTGGCCCATACACTTATGTATCATATCTCTAAATAAGCAACCTCCTAATGCATAAATCCTTACTATTTTGAAAATTTATAACAAAATATTTTTCTTTTTAGGTAAACAAATTTTAATTTTCACAGTCAATGACTATTCTAAAAATAATATAGAAGAATATGCTAAATTTTCAATGACTATTCTAAAAATAATATAGAAGAATATGCTAAATTTTCTTTGTTATTTGCTACCATTTTTCTTTAACTTTTTTCTTTTCTGTTTTATGCATATATTGTTTTGTTTGATATTAGGGTTTGAGTTTAGTTTTGTTGAAAACGTTAATAATTCCTTCGCTATATTTTATGGATGTGAGGCATGTAGCCGGGCGTGAAACCATTTTATTCCTGTCAATTCCGTCCGTTAGTTTTTTTTTTTTTTTTAAGAATAGAGATAGAAAAACAAGAATATTAAAATTATTACAAATAAAAAGGTGGGTGACAAAAGAAAAATGAAGGAGGAGGAATTAATAAGTTTAGAATTATAAAAGCGTGTAACAAGTAGGAGGAATTAGTAAGTTTAGAATTATAAAAGCGTGTAACAAGTAAATTTAATTATTTTAAAATTGTAAAAAATATGCATTTAGAAACAAGTACAGATAGTTAAAAGTGAGGCAACCACCCTAACTCAAAATATCTATCAAATTAAAGCAAAAATATAAGTACACGTGCTACAATTGCCAAACTAGCAAAAATATATATGTGTTGGTGCTAATATTTTAAATCAATAGTAGTCTATTACATGAGTTCATTGTATAATTATACCATATAGTTTTCATTATTTTTAATTTATCTATCTGTTTTTAAAAATTATAAAGATATTTTTTAAATTTGAAAAACTTGTCTTAATTTTATCCTTCACAAACTTTTTTGACTTAAAAACATAGAAATAAGATAAAAATAGCCTTAAATAAACCTAATTTGTTTATATAATATATGTTTCATTTCTTGAAAAAAATTTAAAAAGTCATGCAACTTAAGATCTTTTTATGAAATTCATATTTAAGATTTTTTATGTTTTTAATATATAAAATATTTATTATAACCATTTAAATATAATCGTGTTGTTTTGTCCATTTTTTTCTATTCAAAAAAATAAAATTAAAATAATTCTTTAAAATTTTAAAAATACTTTTACAGTTTTTTTAAAAAAATTAAAATTTAAAAATATAATTATATAATTAACCTGTTTACAACAAATCATTATTATTTTAAATCAATAGTACAATAGACCTGAATGTACCATCGCAAAGCGTGTAACATCCAAACAAAGACGAGGCACAAAACCATGACGCAATCTTCGAATGCCACCTCGATCTGATCACTAATTTCAATTGCTTATTAGCTAAGATTTTAGTTTTTCCATGCTGTTGTTTGGCTGTGCAGTAGAAACCATAATTTTTATTACTAATTTAGTTATAAATAGTATAAAACTTTTATATATTATAGTAACAATAAAAAATTACTACAGTATAAAGTTCTCATATGTTACAATAAAAATAATCCTAACCAATGGTTTCCACCACCCTTCCAAACGCCCTGTATATGCTGAGGCAAAGTTCAACTTCTCTATTTACACAGTAAAGGTTTAGTCTTCTTCTTCTTCTTCTTCTTCTTCTTCTTTTTTAACCAAATTACTACATATTAATTCAAAATCAGGATTTACCAAATGGGACTGACCAGCTTTATTTTCTAGGTTCTTAATTTCTAGATTTACAAACATCAATACAAAGAAAAATTGCTTTCATTAATGTACATGCTATATATACACTGTTGATGCTTATCGTGGTCCGGCGTCGGATTGACACCCATGTGCGGCTGCGCACGGTCTGACCTCTTATTGGATTCGCCTCTGTCCGGGCGTGTACACCTACAAGAGGAGGGATGCTTCGGAGAAGATAGAAGGGTTAGTCAACAGACAAGGGCTCTCCGATGCTTAAGGCAGGTATTGCTCGGCAGAGGTTGGCAGTTAGTTAGGTGTGTGGAATAAGTTTCTCTCTAGGTTGCCATAAATGCAACCTATTTATAGGCCACCAATTAGATCGGGTGTAAGGTGGGTTTTGCGCACAACCCGGGTGTCACATCGAGGTGTGTCAGGCAGTAGGTGACAAGTGTCGCGCCCATCGCCCAACGGATTAGACTCTATCGGACTGCAAAGTATCTGCCTTGTGTTGGCGTATAATGACGATTAGCAGCCTGCTTGCGAGTAAGGTTGGTCTGACCCGAGCTACTGTGTATTCTGAGGTGGCAGCCTTCTTAAAGCGCAGCCTTGGATGCCTGAGAGACACCTCGGAAAGAAGTATAAAGCATCGGGGGTCGATAGCAAGCTTTCTCGTGGTTTTGCCGAGCTTGTTAGCCTACCACCGAAGTTGGTGTCCTCGGCGGTGGTGCCGAGCTCACCCTCAACATACACATACAAGACCAAGACTCAACGGAAGTTAATATGCCAACTAAGAGTGTTTAGCCTAAGGGAGTTTGCATTTATGTTGAGGATATGATGAAATTTATTGCCACCTACCAATGAGAAATTTGCCTGGGTAATTAAAAAATATATATCTAACTAGATTTCATTTAACAAAACTATGACAACATTCTATAATTATATCTAAGTCACAATCATACGAGAATTAAATCTTTTTTCTTAAGTTTGTGTCTAGAAAAATGGTTCAAACTTTTGAATTCAAAGCGTCTATAGTTTAAAACTTTTACATGTTACAGTGTAAAATAAAAATCTACAGTATAAAATGCTCACATACTATAGAGTTTAAACTCATTTTTTGAGTTAATGTTGCTTTCCAATCCTACGGTGCTTTGGGTTTCTATTAATGAGAGAATATATTTGGGAGTCTTGACCGTAATGCTAAACATTATGAAGACTGTTCAAGGAATCATTCCTAATGTCCACTCACTTTTAAATGGCCATTTGATGTCAAGATAGAATTGTTAGGTGCTTGAATTAGTAAAGTCATTTGTTCAATTCAAATATTATGTGATGATAATATAAATCTTCCATATATTTAAATGGTATTACGTTAATAGAATATAAAAAGAGCATTCTTGCTAAGCATTATCTACCAAAAAAAAAATGGGTCTACATAAATAAGGCAATTCTTTTATTAATAATAGTACTTTAACATGCGGGTGGTGCCGCTAGGTATTTTTCATCTAAAAATGTGTATCGGCCGTTTGGAATGTAGTGCCAGCAGCACTATTTGATGCCGGCGGCGGACTACGAGGGTTGTGTCTGGGATTAGACCCTGTTGGAGGGTAACCTTGGACGACATACACTGTGTCTCTGGTTCCTGTAACTTTGTAAGCCAAATTAACAGTTATAATAACAGAATATCTGACAACAAAATTATAATTTTTAAGGGTTGAACTGTATATGAGTACATGCAATAACTGTATGACATGAAAATGTTAAATATAGGTAGTAATGATCATTATTATTGATGAGGTTTTATGCCTTATTCGTGTTTTGTATAATTCGTCTCTCAAAATCAATATGTGAAACTTTGATAATTTGGTTATGATTTACTTAAAAAATAATAATAAATAAAATTAGATTGTGATAAATCAATAGTCAATGCTGATGTGATGGGGCATTGTTGAGTGGAAGCACATACGTCTATGTTTAATTTTTGAAATTTTAGTTTTCATCTATAAAAAAAATAAAAATAAAAACGGTTATAATTATATTTGTAAAAAAAAAAAAATCACAACTGTGCCTCTACTTAATGCACAAATATGTTATAATGCCTCTATTTTTTTAATAAGTTTATAACTATCTCCCGCACTCAATAATTATAATATTCTACTATGTTTTTTTTTTCCAATAAAATACTAATTTGGTCGCGGGAGAGTGCATATATTAAGGAAGAAGAGACAGATTGGCCTTAAATCAAAGGGAGAATGGTTTTTACCTGAAGGCTCATGCCTGTAATCTTCTGTGCCTGTTAAAATATCATGTGATTGTGAAGACCAAATCTACGACAAATTAAGGGCTTTTTCCATAACAGACTTGAGAACATTTTTAAAGTTTTTTATTTAATCAAATACTCATTTTCTTCAACTACCAATAATGTTCATTTTTCTAGTCTTTTTCTATTTAAATATTACATTAATATTGAGAGAGGAGGAAGGGGAGAGTAAAAAATTATAACTAGAGACCTGAAGGCATGTCACGAGCAAAGCACGCAAAGAAGACTGCTGAGGCAAGAGCAAGGTAGAAACACAAACGAGCCACAGAAGCCATATTGCCCTGCAAATCAACTCTCTCTCTCTCTCTTTCTCTGATGGTTTAGGTACTACTGCTGTGAAGGAAGAAGACGACTAGGGGAACGTCTGTGTTTATGATTGAAATTTGATTACCTTATATATATATATATATATATACACTCCAATGGTATTATTATTATTAATGTTTGATATAAATCTGACACTCGTTAAAAATAAAAAGTTGAATAAAAAAATCATGATAATTAATGATGATAATTTTTATAACGTTATATAATTAATTATTGTTAAATATACTTTTATTGAAAATATAATTATAATTAGAAACGTAATTGAATACGTGCGTTATTTATAGTGTTTTCTTCTATATATGTCAGTCAGTGTTGAACTTTTGTAACAAATTTCATAGAAAAACTCTTCTCAACCTATTGGGCTCTGACCCGGGCCCCTCACATGGGGTGGGCCCCACCATGTGGGACATGGGTCCCACCATGTGGGTCCCACATGGTGGGGCCTGGGTCAGAGCCCAACCGGGCTATTTAGAACTGCTGAATTCCATATATTTGAAGGCAAGTCATTATTATTTGATTATCTTTCTAGATGGGTCCCATATGGTGGGTCCCACCTCATGTGAGGGACTCAGGTCAGAGCCTAACCGGGCTATTTAAAACTGCTCAATTCCATATATTTGAAGGCAAGTAATTATTGTTTGATTATCTTTCTAAGTTGAGATAATTAGTTTATAGTATTTTCCGGGATGCTTATCAGCAAAATAACGCTCATGTTAAAAGCATGGAGAAAATATTGCATGATAAAACGTGCGATCTGAAAGAAGACCGGTACTTTTGATACAGGGTGAATAAAGTAAACTGAGGAATGTAAAGGCATATATTTATTACTATATATTTTGCTTCTTTACTTATTCCAGGCAAACTAGGTAGTATTGCAGAGGTATTGAAATTTTGGATAACAGATGAAGTAAATAATAATAATAATAATAATAATAATAACAACAACAACAACAACAACAATAATAATAATAATAATAATAATAAATTCGTTGTCCCTGGCTGATTGCATTTAGAGGTTTGTATTTATTAGGTGCATTAAATGGGAATTTATCATTTATGACTGTCAAATTCTACCGAGATCTCAAATATATATGCACAAATATTAAGAAAATGAAATAAAATTGTAGTTGGAAGTATAATCTAGCGGTGATCTCTAACCCACAACAAAATAAATTAAAATTCACCATTAGTATTTTAAAATTTTGGTTAAACTCAAGAAGCTCTCATAGAAAACATTTATGGCTCCATCCATGATTTAACTTGCATATTCAAAATCAAGCACTAATGCACTAGCAGTTCTTCACATTTGAATGTGCTAATATCTCAACAAGTGCTTATCATCTGTTCAATCCAAAAGTTTTGCTCTCTGTATTTTTAGAATATTAGATTGTATGTCATAATTAAAAAGATTAAACAAAGAAAATCCTTTCATCCATACGAGGTTAAAACCCCCTACTCATAAAACAATAAGTCTAAGTTTAATAGATTGTGTACTTATAAGTCAGACGCATTATGTGAATAACAAGGTTTTGACCCATGAGATTATATAGGAGTGTTCTTAAAGAAACCATGTGCATCTCACAACGCCTAATTAAAATCGAACAGTCTATTGATGACCCATATTAATGAATAATTTCTGTTTTTTAATTTGTTTTTTTTTTTTTTTTTGTATAGTTTCATTCATCGAAGTAGGGCCCTGCCCAACAGACAAGAGGGAGCCATTCAAATTTTGGTTCCGTTATCTTAGTCACACGACAATTGTTTTATCCTAAATCTGTTGAAAACAACAGGATGCACTTTTATCTTCCTCTTCATTGGGGCTAAAAGCACACAAGTTGTTCCATTTGGTTCACGGAAGGAACAAGTGGGAAAAGTGTGAAGTTAAAAGATGCAAGCTAGTCAGGTGAAAATATGTAACCTCCAATTGACATTTCGGTTGAAATCAATGGTTTCTTGTTGACAAATAATGTAAAATTCTCAATAAGTATAATAAAAAAAAATTTGTTAATGTAAAACTCCCATATGCTTCAGTTTTCAAACTAATAATTTCAATTTTAACCGCTCTCCCAAACACTCCTGTATGCTTCTGCATAACTATATTCGTTTTTGTTATGTTAACTAGGAAAAAAATAAAGTTATCTACACTTCAGACAAAAAAAAAGAAAGAAAAGAAAAAAGAGAGACATACACACGATGTTGGAAACGCGGTGCGCAGCGGAATTTTAAAAATTTTCATCAGAGTAATTTCCAAACCACAAGTTTGACATGCTATATATATAAATTAGACAGATTTTACTAACCTTTATGTGAAGAACCTCCGCAACCTGTGTAGAGAAGTAACGTTTCAGAAGTGAATGATAGCTCTCTAGAGAGTTTTAGAGTCTCACTGACAGAGTCTCACTCTAGATTTCTCAACTGATCCTAATAATAATGAGACTCACTCCCCTTTATATAGATGTTGGACCCAAGAGTTAGTCCTTATCAAATAACGCCTCAAAAATTCAAATCAGAATCAAATCAAAATCAATATATGATAAAAACAAGCGTGAAAATGCGTGATCTTTTTATTGTCCGTCGGCAGGCTGAACTAGCAATAGAGAAGTTATCTGATTAAAACAGTCATATCTAGATAATCTCTAAGAAAATAAATATTCTTGATAATTCAACAAGTTTATCTTGAATTAATTCAAAATTAATTCGACCGATAAACAGACATGATTTATCTAATCCAGATAATTCAACAAGTTTATCTTGAATTAATTTTGTCACAAAATTAATTCAACGATAAATAAACATGAATTATCTGATTTTACCGAATTTCAACTAATCTGATAAATCTGACATAAGTTACCAATTATTGAAAAAACACGTCGTATCGGTATACGATTTTTGTGAGCTAGCAAAAGGAACCAAATGGACCTATATAGTTCAAGCTCTCGATAATTATGAAATCCAATATCCTAGATATACATTTTATAATTATAAACTCCAACGTTATTTCACTAAAAGTTTAGAGCTACACTCTCGAACTATATAGAATTACAAAGCCCAAATAGCTAAGTCTTCATGACATATCATAATGTATCGTATCCCATAGGATTATCCATAATCGGCTTAAGGACAAGTTTTGTCTTACCTTACTAAATATTTTTATCTTACGTTCTATTATCTCACCATTAAAAAACTTAGGGTGCGTTTGGTATGAGTATTTGAGTGAAGATTTAAATTTTTGTGAGAGAAAATACTGTAGCAAAATGATTCAAATCGTGATTTGAAAACCGAAACAAACACACTCTTACCATCCAAAGATACTCTATCATTTGTTTACATTAATGTATTCAAATGGTTAAACGCTCTGGTTTTTCAATTATAGGATAACCCATATAAGAAGATATCGCTACTCCTAAAGAGGATAACGGTTGAACACTCCAGTTTTTCAATTATAAGATAACACATATAAGAAGATATCACTACTCCTAAAGAGGATAACAGTTTTCCAAAGATACTATATCATTCGTTTACACCAATGTATCTAAATGGTTGAGTGCTCTAGTTTTTCAATTATAGGATAACGCATATAAGATGATATTACTACTCCTAAAGAGGAGCTATGGATTTCATATCTATGAATAATAGGTTTATACCATCAAGAGTCATGCCTTCAACATACCAGCATGCATACCACTATTAAAATATGGATGTCACCTTTTGGTATATCAAAAGATATAAGTCAAGACAATGAGCCCATTTTTCATCTCAAGATTAAGATGCAATACAAATGATTGTCTAAAGTGAATCGATTTGTTGAGACAGAATTATTAATCCAAATCAATTCACTTTATGTCATGAGCCAACAAATCGTCACCTAGGACAATGTGCCAATGTTTCTATTCGTGAAGTCCACATCCATGGTTAAGACAAACCATCTCTTGTTAGGGATATAGATAACATAACAATCTTTGCATGAATATAGTGCCCAACTTTACTCCTTCGATTGTGGATCTTATGATTTAGACCGTCACCTTAAGAATTGTATATTCTGCATAATCTATCTATCATATGCCCAATTCTTAAATGTTTAGACCGATAGTCTCAGACTATTGTTTGCTTAACATACATTCAATAATTATGAACGTAAAAAGGACAAGATTTGGTATATAAATAATAAATAAATTATTTATTGATAAAAATATCTCCAAAATATATTACATTTTTACTCCTTAAGGCATACATGTCTAACATCTATGCATGCAATTTTTGATTTTTTGACTTTTGAATTTTTAAATAGGTTAACAGATTTAAAAGTTTGAATAGTTAATGGAAATATGAAAAGGGATATTTTTTTACGATTGCCTCATTAAAAACCTTTCTAAGGAAAATCCAAAAGGACAAAGCCTTGGTAAGAAAAAAAGAATACAATCAGGATAATTATACATAAAATGTTTACAAAATTACTAAAAAAACATTAAAAAAAAAGATTGCCATTATGCGATGTATGAGGCCTTCTGCTGGAGAATGTCATATTAAGCCATGTTCACCCATGAATGGACATAGAAAAATATATTAAATATATATTTAAATGAAATTAGGCCACAATGGGCCTTCGGTGGGCCAGCCCATTATGGGCTATATGAGCCTTACATGGGCTGACTTATTATGGGCCTAGTGTGCTGGGCCAGGCCATAGGCCAATAAATGTTGGCCCAACCTAGCCCACCAATATTTATGGGTTGAACTGTGCCTTTAACAGTGACGGACCATGCTAGCCCGGCCCATCACTATATCAGGATGAGCTTGGGCCAATCCACGAGCCCTAGTCTATTGTTACATCTCTAGTTTTCTTTTCCTATTTTACCTTTGAGTGCTCTCATTGTTTCCAAGATAACGTCATTTATTCAATCTGCATTGTTGGTTATATCCTTTTAAGGGTGAGCAAATAATCCAATCATCCAAAACATCCAACCAAAATTCAATCCAATCCATCTAAAAAATTTTGGATATCCAAAGGCTATTGGATTGGACTTGGATGGAATTTTCACACGTCTAATTGGATTGGATTGGATATTGGATTTCAATCTTGAAGATCCAATAAAACCTATCCAATCCAATATATATCTAATATATGTAAATATACAAATAATTACATGTACATAACTTATATATGCAATACCTTGTTTTCAAATAAAAAAACTGAAAAAGTCTACTCTTCTTCTGTACATGTCTAAGGTGATAATACGTGCCACATGGAACTTTTTAAAATAAAATAAAAATTAGAAAACTGACTAATTCAACAAGAAAACCCTAGTTGTTGTGCAAAGCTGTTGAAGACCCATCGTATCAAGTTTAGAAAACGTTAAATTCAATAAGAAAACCCTAGTTATTGTGCTTGAAAAGCCATCGAAGACCCATCATATCAAGTCCATTGACCATCTAATCGTAACATCTTTTGGACTCTTCTCCACATTATCTCCTCCCACATTGTTGAATCTCAAAGTCTTTAGCATCTTCTCTGTTCACTTCGGAGCTTAGATTTGGAGATCAATTTTTTTTCTCAACACCACGACAAGAAAATTAAGAGCAATTAATTTGTAGTTGCAGTTTACAATTTATTTAATTTATTTTGGTCTTTAGAAATTTTATTTATTTATTTTTATTATTTTTTAGATTGGTTATTTTTTCTATTTTGTTTTCTACGATGAATTTGATTTTGCATGTATGATTGATAGTTTATAACATTTTAGCATGTTTAATTTTAAACATTTTTTAATAGAGATTTAAGAAATTTTAATGAAAGGTCAAGCTTAAGCTTAATCCAATCGTTCAATTCAAATCAAATCTAATAAATATTAGATTGGACTTGATTGGATGGCATTGGATTGGATTGTTAAGACTTCAATGAAATTTTATTAGATTGAATAATGAAGATTAAAAAAAAAGCTGGTTTCCATCCAATGCCTACCCTTACTATCCTTGTCCTTTTACATTTGATATCGTTGCTTTCTTTTTTTTCTTTCTTTCTTCCTTTTTTTTTTTTTAAAAGGAAATTGATGTCGGTTTCTTTTCTTTTTATGCTTATCGTCGTTTTCTTGGTTAAATGTGGTTTTCCAAAAAATTCACATCCTTTGATTATGATGCTGTCGTTTATGATTTTACGTGGACAAGTATTCTTTACGTTTCTCAAATTTATCTTCGTTTTATTATTAAACGTCGTTTCTCGAATGCCTATCATTTCCCATTTTTATTATGTTGTGGCTTTACAGATGTTCAAGTTGCAGCTGTTGCTTTTATAATTCATTGTCGTTCACTGGTGGATCGCTAGAAATTTGTGTCAGCCTGTTAATAATGAATAATAATAATAATAATAATAATAACAATAATAATATTACAAGATCAAAATACTAATATTTAGTGGAGGCTATGTATGTATTGATACAATAATTTACATATTTACATACATCATTTAAAAAAAAAACAATAGAATGCGGCAGGCCTATTGGGCTGTAATGGGCTCCTTGCATCGTTAAGGGTTGGGCTAATTTTGAGAAATGAAGTTTTTGTCATTTTGTGATAGAACAGCTTAGAACACTGCTCAAACGCATCACTTCAATAAAAATACCCTCGAAAAAAACAACTTATTAATTAAAACTGTTCATTTATTAAAAATTGAGGATTTATTAAAAGACTAAGTAACTTTCCTCCAAAAATGAATTCTGTTAGGTTCTATCTCGAAACTTGCCAGAACCCATTAGGTCCCGTTTCAGAACCCGCCTCTGGTTATTGAAACTAGATACCAGACTGTAACATACTAGGTTCTAACTTGTAACTTACTAGATTCCAATATTTTTTAAATAAAACAAACGAAACACCTCCTATTGCTAGCACAGGTACCGAGTTGTAACCTACAAGGTTCCAACTTGAAACCTATCAGATTCTAATATTTTTTTAAAACAAATAAGAGCCAATCGCCTTTGATCACCAGCACAAGGTGCTAGAACCTGGTAGGTTCCAAGCCAAAACCTACTAGATTCCAACATAATTTATTTGGAACAAATATGCACCAACCAGCTCCTGTCCCTTACATGAAGTGCTGGAATGTAATGGAACCCGCCAGGTTCCAAGGTAATTGAAAAAAACCAGATTACAATTTATTACAGTTCATACGAGTCCATAAACGGAAAAAGAATACTAAATAGGGAAAGCTAAATATTTCCTTAGCAAAGAATTATATCATAGTAAACTTAAATTGCTGTATTCACTACACAGATTTTTTTTTTTGGTTTTAGTATTTTTTTTCATACGAATTGGAAGCATTGTTATATATGTCATGAGTCTACAATTAAGGTTTAACATGTACCCAGCATAAATAATTAACCAAATTTGTGAGAAACATAAGCTCAATAATACAAGTTAAGAGCACGCAGAATCTACTTTCTTCTCAACGTCAAAGAGCAAGGAAACTCTCTTCTCAAACCCTTACTTAAGAGAGACTTAATCACAGAAATTCACAGACCTCTTGTTCTCTTAGTACCACGATGCACCATGTCACAAAATGACTGGAAATTCACTCCACCATCTTCATCATATTCAATCCCAAGTTCTTCCTATGAAACTCCATCATTAAATATTATTAGTAACAGACCGAATGACAAAAAATATATATATATATAATAATTGTCCTCGAACGGATCTGACGAGCGAAGACCAGTGCGCGACGACCAGACCCTTGTCAAATTTGCTCTGATTGTGGTGATGCGAGTTCACTCCGCAACAGCGATTTGCGCCGGAGAAGAAGATGTTGACGGCGTCTCACGCTGAAAAAGACGATGTCGATGCCAAAGATCGAGTGGCGACGAGCTTTCCGTGACGATTCTGGCTACGACCCTCGTCAGCGACGACGATTGGGAGAAGAGAAGAAGAGAGAGAAAGACGAAGAAGAATGACGAGGAGAGAGACCAAGAAGAGAGAGTTCGCGAGAGAAGGGGGAAAATCAGAAGAAAAAGAGGGAAAAAAAGTACAATTTGGAAAATAAAATTAAAGAAAAAATAAACATAAAAAAGACAATTTAAAAATAAAAGAAAAAAATTACAATTGAAAAATAAAATTAAAGAATAAAATAAACATAAAAGGACAGTTTTTTAAAGATGGAAAGAAGAGTGTATTTTTAATAAAGAGTGTTTACAACAGGATATTTTGTAGTTTTCTTTCTATCATGTGTGTAAAAAAGCTTAAAATGTATAACTTTTACTGAATATAAAAATATTATTATTTTTAAGTATTTTATGTTAGAGTTAGACAAACTATATTATAAAGGTATTTTGGTCTTTTTATAGGATGTTTGACAGAAAGTGGTCCAAACTACTTTTTCAGTTATAATAATGTAAAGCTCTCACATGCTACAGTAATAATAAAAAAATCGTTATAGTATAAAACTCTCACATGCTACAGTAAAAATAATTTTAACCAACGGTTCTAACCATACTGTCAGTTAGAAAAAATGGTATGTATTGAGAGAAGGAGGTAAAAATAATTGACTTAAATAGTCGTAGTATAAAATAATATATCACCTAATTTACTCTTTTAAGGATTTTATCTTGGCATGTAATAGGAACTGTTTCGAGATGGATGTCTGCATCCTGAAATTCTTGATTAAAAGTTTGAATGCATATGTTTATTATAACGACATGGATCGTTTCTTTTACTCCTAAGTCATAAAACAAGAAAACGACAATATCATGGCAAACATTGTGAATCTAGAAAACCACATAAAACAGAGAAACGAAACCCACATCATACTGGAAACGACAAGGATAACAAACGACGTAAATAAACGACATGACCTCAGACGATAGTACGTCAAAAATACCAGTTAAAGGGAAATAATTATTTCGACTAAACTGCATGGGTAAAGGTAAGGTGGCTCTTGAGTGTATAAGGGCCGGATCCATCCCGCAGTTGCATAAAAAAGAAGAAAACGACAACAGTTCGTGAAACAAATCCAATAGTTGGGAATAGACCGCTATTGATGGGGTCTGCAACCGTAGAATGACCGAAAAAAAAAAAAAAAAAAATGAAAAACTACGTGACAGCTCTGGACACTTTGATTCATCATATTGTTGGGCTTTTGATGTCTTCAGTGTTTTTTCTACTTCTAGACATGTGTCCAGGTTTGTATCATCTACTAGCCCAAAGCAAAAGGGGAGGAAAGGGCCCAATTGTCTATTTTTAAAAAATGAAGTTTCATAAATAGCTGTTTTTAAACGGTACTTTGTGTGAGCATAACACGTGTTTAAATGCAATGCAACTTAAATATATAATACGAGTGATAATGTGATATAAATTTTTTTAAAATGTGACATGAGTAAACATATTTTTTAAAAATGCGGTATCACATGTTACATTCTCTTTGAACGGTGGTTATTGCAGCCATCACTATTATGATTTCTAAATAAAACACTTCACAATATTACATATTTTACATATTGTGTTCATGAGATGGGTGAGTCGTTGATGTATATGTATGAAATAAATAAAAAGTATGACCATCTTATAAAAAAATCTAAAAAAAAAAATAATTTCTCTGAAATCTTTAGTAAGAAAAACGGTTCTTATATAATAATTAAACTACATAAGAACCAAAATGTGCAATCTTCTTCCTCATGCACCTTAGATTTTACTACTTGCTTGCATTACTCGTGTAAATCCTTATCTTTTTCTGTATTAATATTGAATGAAGTTGGTGTATGAAATACGAAATTTTGTGGACCCTTGGGAAGAAGCATTTATCACATAAAATTTATATTAGAAAATCTCCTTGCTTAAGAGCACAACGAGCTCTCATTTAGCCATCATTTTCTTTCATTATTACTCGTAAAATTTATTAGCTCACATGTTGACTTGAACCCCAATATACTCATTTTTTGTCTCCATTGCTACATTTATTTGTGCGTTGAAAAGGCCCACATTCTTTTATTTTCTATTTCATTTAGCATTTTCCAATAGCTAGGTCATGACTCTCATGAGCCCATCATATCAATATATATATATATATATAATATTTTCTCAAGAGCTCTCTTTAGCACTAATATTCTTTGGACATGATTGAAAGTGAACTCATCTTAACTATATGATTTAATCACTCGTCAATAGTAAAACGTGGAAGTCACGTTACATGCATCACCTTAGATCACAAGTACCCAAACACTGTTCTAGTGGTAGTAGAAAAAGTAGTCAACAAATTATGTTTTATGAGCAGTAGTTCAGCGTTTCAAGAACAAGTACATTACAAAGAGGCTATAACATGAAGTAACGTAAACCAATATTGTTGTTACTAGAACATGGAGCTAATGTAAACATTAATTAATGGATATGCTATAACTGTGATCGGGACTTCAATGAACATTCCTGTTAATATCCAAGAAGCCTCTTTAATAACACTCGTCTCGGCTCCCCAGATTTCTTTCATATTAGTATAACGCCCTAAAATTAATTTAATGATATTAGAATGTAAAATGATGGATTAGTGTGTCATAATGAATATTTTAAACTTAATTTGATCATTTGATAAAATTTTGGGTTTAAAGTTTTTTCTCTTATTTTGATGATTTCTAATGATTTCTTATTGTTTTAAAATGTTACTTTGAGTTTTTAAAACAAACAATATGTCAAATGTCAAATATGTTTTGTTTTACAAAACTGTGGGCGGCACATGATTTTCGTACAGTAAAACCGCTCACTATTTCTCTCTATTTATATCTCACTCTCCCTCTCTTTCTCTCATTCTCTCTCAACTCTCCCTTTCTCTCTCTCTCCCGTGCAACTCTCTCTCTCGGTCTCTCTCTTTCCCTCTCAATTTCCCTCAAGATTTTGAAACAAAATTTGAACCCAAGCTTCAAGTTAGCAAGTAGAAAGCTCGGGGGCGTGACTTGGCAACTGAAAACGCGATTTAAAGCTTCGATTAGGGCCGGCAATACGGGTTGCGACAAGACGACACGACACGAATCCGACACGCTTTTTTGCGGGTTAGTGTCAAAAAATTTGACCACGGGTCATTTTAGTGTCGACCCGAAACTGACCCGTCAAAAAATGGGTCGTGTTCGGGTCAACCCGTCTGACACTAAAATGACCCGTTTCTGACCCGTATTTAATTAATTAACTTTTAAAAAATTAATATTATTTCATATATAATATAAGCTCTTAAAATATCAAATCTTACCTCTCTTTATCACTCATCTTCTTGTTAAAGTGGTATGAAACTCTTCTAATTTTATTTTTTTTTAATATTATATATATTAATGTGGGCGGGTTAGAGGCGGGTTACGGGTCAAAATCGGGTTACGGGTTATTATTTTTTAACACTGTGCATAAGAAACGGGTTGACACGGGTCGGGTTCGTGTCAACCCGTATCAAAACGGGTCGGGTTAGGGTTGAGAATTCTCAACCCGTTCGGGTCATGGGTCGGGTTAGTGTCGACCTAATTTTGTAAAAATTAACTCCAACCCGACACGAACCCGACCCGCCAACCCGTTTTGCCACCCCTAGCTTCAATTCGAGGTTAGTTGTCAAAATTTCAAAACTTTTTTAATTTTTCAATTTTTCATGCATTTTGAAATTTAAGCTTGATTGAGCTTAGGAAACCCTTGATTTTAGTTAATGGAACTTAAAACAACTAGAATCTAAGCTTTGTTTGAAAAAAAAAAAAAAGGATTCGATTTAAGATTTTTCACTTTTTCTCTCTTTTTTTCTATTTTTAGATTTTCTTAGATTTTGAGTACAGATCTTGTTTAAATGAGTTTAAAGGTGTCCTATTATGTTTTTCTATCATCTATGATTGTTTTCCATGCCTGGGATTTGAGAAAAACAAGTTAAAATGAAGATTTGGCTTTTGGGAGACCCAAAACCCGTGCCTGAAATTTTTGAAAATTTTTCAGATCGGTAGGCCGAACTTCGTGTTCGACAGGCCGAACCTGTATTCTGGCAGGTTGAACTGTGCTGTTCGGCCGGCCGAACTAGGGAGATCGGCAGGCCGACCGAACAAGGGCAGATGTTGTGGTTTTCATCCGTTTTCACTGTTTTGAACCACGATTGAAATCCCAACCTTATAAAATGAATTTAAAGATAGAGATGGCACACTAGGACATCATGAAATGGTTTAGCAACGTATGATATCTTAAATTAAATACTAATAGACCTAGTTTGTATTTAGGGTCATTTGTGGTTCCGCAGAGCTAACGTATAGCGGACTGGGATTACGGTGTGGGGCACCGGCATGAGTATCGAGGTAGGACTGCTACTTCTTTTCTGTGGTAACCCAGTTTCAAATGATTTGGCCTTAAAAGGGGTTTTTATAAAAATGTTTTCGACGATTGATTGAAAAAGAAATTTTATCGGTTAATTTTATAAACCATGAACTGAGATGAACTTCATAATGTATGTTAATGAAAACATCTGGTAAATGGACTTTGAATAATAATAGAAATGAATATAAGGGCATGATGCCATATCAGAGATCAGGTCGTGTAGGGATCGACCTTGGGGGCAGGTCCCGAAACCCAACTGGGCCACTACGGTGGTGTTATTCATATGGTTTGCCTAGGAAAAGAAATGATGATATTTCTGGTCAACCAATAAACTGTTTTGGGTAAGGATAGTTTTGTTTAAACTTATTTCCCCAAGTCTTCTCTTAAATAATTTTCTAAATGATGATATTTTCCTTTTAATTTATTGTTTCTTAAAATATGGTCCTACTGAGCCTTTCGCTCATATTTTACCTGTTTTCAACCCTTTCCCCCTCTAGGTGGATTTTCGCTTAGGTTCAGAAAAGATTATTCGGACAGGACTCAGGAGCAGTAGGAGAATCTTAGTAGGTTATTTGTAATAATTAATCAAGGCATATAATATTTTAATTTTCTCTTTACTTGGACTGTGATTGTATTATTATATTGTCAGTACTGTGTGTGTGCACAAATTATGGGTCAGTGGAACCCATACTCGCAACTTTTATTATTATATTTCTTGTTTAATGATTATGAATTCCTTTTACAAAAAGGTTCTGAACTTTCACATTTTTATATTTAATTTAACCCCTTTAAACTCATGTTTCTAATTAAATTTTTATTTAATTAGCGTGAATAATCCATCACATCACCTCCCGTACCACAGGGCGTGACAATTATATATCTATATATATAAATAGGTATATATTAATATTGATCAACTTGTCAATGACAACAACACATAATTAATTACCTGTCATTGCCTCATTGGAGTTGCACTCTCAAATTAGCGCACATTTGTTCAAATTAAAAAAATTAGTGCGCATTCATATTGGTTAATTATGAGCATGATCATCTAGCTAGACTGTTTTGAAGGCGTGATTTAAAAGGAACATGTGTAATCACTAAACTAATCTCAGTTTGGAATTATGTATTGGGTAGCTACCCATGATATTTAATTTATGGTTTTTGCGTTATATGTGTGTGTGTATTGTATATGTTCCTTCTTTATTCGGTGTTTTTTTTTTTTTTTTTTTGTGATTTTGGAAAGAAGCTATATGGCTACAAGGCTATGGGTTGTGGTGGCTTTGGTTAAAGACAACACTTCAGAGAATATTAATGTCGGAACATGTTTCATATAATAAGGCTGAAATCTTGAGTGAAGAGCTCAGTTGTTTTTGTTTCTTTTTCTTTAATTAATAGATTAATATAGCTGTTAATCAAGTATGTAATTTTTTTTAATGCTTCTTCAATTTTATAATTTGCTTTTGGACATAGCCTTTTCCTCTTTGTATTTTACCACTAGACCTTAGGACCTCAAGGATTTTTATAGAAGATTACTCAAAGTTTGGACCCATGTCGTGTAAGAAAAAGTTTTTGAACCACCAAAAATAAACAAAAGATATTGCGGCTGCAAATTACATATTCTTACCAACTGCAAATCATATGACAGTTATAATATAAGAAACGATATAGCAGGGCAGAATAAAGTATTACGTCTTTCTAAATAGCCTGAGTCATATACACTTTGGTTCTAACAATTCTAGGATGATATGCTTATTCCTTATAAACGTAGAGGTTCTTGTTTTGTACTCAAAAAGAAATACTCTAACTTGTGGTATTTAGGTATCCCTACAAGTCTCCTTCCCGTCAGCAATTACGTGGATACAACATAAGGTCACTAAGTGAAGTTCATTTATAGATCACGGTTTTACCTTTTCCTAAAAGCCCTTATCATCGATGTATATATGGGTTATAAAAAATAATAGCTTATTACAAATTCCACCCTTACTCAACCTCGTCCAAACACTTGCCCTCCTCCAAAAAGGAAAAGCATATACAGCTAACTAAACTTATAATAGCAAAATGGTAATTATACTAAAACTTTGATCCTCCGACAGAAGGAAAAGTAAAATATGAGGCACAAGATCCCAATATGCATATATTGCATGTAGGGGCAGAGCTATACATAAATGAGGATGGACGGCCGTTCTTTTTAAACTTTTTTTCTTTCAATATTGTATATAAATTTTTTTAAAAATTATACTATGCCCTGCATGAAATTATATTTCAGCTCCTTAAAATTTTATATATCTTTCATTTAATTTTTTTTGATAATGTTAGTATACACTACGAACTAATTTTTCTCGCTTCCCTCCGATTGCATTAGAGAAATACTATGACCGTTAACCAATGTTTGAGTGAGAGAGAGTCACATGATGTTCATAGGAAGAGGGAATTGGATATTACTAGGGAACTTGGTGATTATAAAAAGGGTGGGGGGAATGAGGGTTAGGTACAAGACCACCAGACAACCCACATGGCAAGATGACCCACTCTTCTGACTCAATGTCTCTACTAATATGGTTATCTATTCATTCATCAGTCACAATGTGACTCTGGAAATCTCCCACACTCTTCTAGTGCTCTTTGGCTTTTTTCTCCACTTGGGGGTCCTCCAAACAACTATATTCACGGCCCTACAAACTTACTTACATTTTGCCCTTTAATTGCCCTTATAAGATATTAGCCAAGGGACAAGAAGATATTCATATAGCAATTTCCACAACAGATTGGACGTTTTGTTCGGGAAGAAATAAAAATATAAGAGAGGGGGAAGTTTTAAACTAATTAACAACATCCAAATAATATATTATATATCATACAATTATATGTGTGAACCCATATTATAATATTATCGATGTTACAAGAATCCATGCAGTTTTGCGTGGTACTTGAAAAATTAGTGATATAATAACAACAGCCTGTAAACACATAGCATTTTCCTTCTCTTATTCCACCATACTTTTCTCTTTCATTTAATTTTTTTTTCTTTCTCATGAGAATTTTTCTGTAGGATACACAAAATATTGGTAAATCACGTAATTCTAAACTATTAAATTATATCAATACTTATAAAAAAATACAAATTTCATGAACTTAAGAAAATTCTTATAATTTGTAAATGGAAATTTTGTGGAAAAAAATAAGATTGGTGGTATGCTTAATTACATCTCTGACCTAATAGAATATATAGAAAGTCCCCTCCCGCGATAATATTAGGACCACCAATAGAAAGACAAAAAAGGTTGATCCTGAGCCTTAACCATCTAACTGTTCATGGGTTTCAAAAGTTTACATTAGAGGCATAATTTATGCTACCAAATGGTAAAAGTAAACTTATTTGAGTTTGGCAACCCTTTAACCCATAACCTAGTAAACGGAAAGTTCTCAGGTAACCTCTCCTTTGCCACCATGCCACTCCCATAAATAGTAATTTTTATACCTTGCCACATAGTTGTCTTCTATTGTTAATTAATTATTAAATATATCATTACTGTTTTGATGGGTTGTGAGGACAGAACTGTGGTGGGAAATGATTAACCCCCTGTTTGGCATTGTGGTGGGAACCACGGTTTACACCACAAACTCAGTTATAAACAGTGTAAAGCTCTCACATGCTACAGTAACAATTTAAAAATTGCTACAGTGTAAAGCTTTCATATGCTACAGTAAAAGTGGTTCCCACCATCGGTTCCCACCACCTTCCAAACACCCCCTAAAAAGTAATTATCACTTTGTCATTTCAATTAGTTAAGTGTCCCCTCCCCAAGATATTCCACTAAACTTTTTTTCCCCCCTGAAGGGTTCTATCTGTTCCTGTTTCCACATAAACAAAACGTGGCTTTACAGTAAAGCATCTGAGCATCTGCTAGTAAGCAAATTCCCAATTTGGAAAAAAAAAAGTGAGCTTTTATAATAACCTATACTAATAGCTCATCTGCACACACAATAATACATTTGCTTTTTGTCAGGCTAAACAACTAATGCATTACATTTTCAGTGTTTCACTATGACTTGTCTTGTGCTTCTGATAGAAAAAGATATTTCACAGCTAAGACAACTTTGAAGCAACATCTACCTAAGACCTGTATGCGTATATATATTTGTATATATATAGAGGTACTTTATTGTCTTATAGCACTCATGTGACCATTACGAAGTGATGCATGTAATTTATAATTATGACAAGTTTATAAATTATTGATCTTCACATTGAACTCATGCAAAATATATGCTTTGTATTTTTTGCTTTTGTTTAGCATCTTAGTTGGAATTGTTGGTTCAAACCAACAAATAGTGTAAAGATTTTAACAGCTACAGTAAAAAAACAAAAGTTACCATAACATAAAGCTCTCATATGCTATAGTTTTCAAATCAACATTTTCAGTTCTAACCGCTCTCTCAAATACCCTATTTATCTTTATTAGTTGAAGTTATTATATATATATATATATATATATATATATATGGCAGCTAATATTACTACTGAGGGAAAATACACATGCAAGAACATTTATAATTAGTCCAATTATTTCCAAACGCGAAGGAGAAAGGGACTTAAGGAAAAAGAGCTAAGCTCTCATGAGGGTCATCGTCAATCAATCTATATCATGTATTGACAGTATTGTATATCAACGCCCCACTCACACATATATGCCAAATTAAGCTTGACCCAGAAGACCATTTTTGCATTGCTTTTTGGTGCAAGTTGGAGTAAAGTGTCCCCATTAAAAATATTGGCGGTCAGTTTCATATATAAACATATATTTATATGTATGTGTGTGTGTGTGTGTAATGATAATATTTGCTATAAAGATCAGACAGTTTCTGACAAAGCAAGGTGCTGGGAAATTTGATCTTTTAACTTAGCACTCACTAGACAGAATATTGTGATGCTTTGCTTGGTTCCAACGTTATATGGCATCAGAAAATGTCGAAAACTGATAGTCTTATGAATAATATAATCCAAGTAAAGGTTGTTGTTTTGTTGTTAATCGGATACAAATCATGCTTTTCAGTCATATATATAAGGTGGCGTATGGAGAAGAGAATAAAATTAACAAAGCTTGATTCGATCTCTGACTGAATATTAGTGAATACTGCCAGTAGATTGTATATATATATAGTCTGAGATTAAGATATGTATTTACAAGCTAGCCACTTGATTAAGGTTAAAAGTTGATGATCAACATGGGTTGTGTTTATGGCTTGCTTGCCTGTAAATCTGATCCCTAATAGGGACAAATGACAGTACATAAGCATTGTACTCCAAGAAATGCTCACCACTACATGCCTTGTTTTATTTGGCCTTAATTCTGACTAATTAAGATTAATTTCTTTGTCTAAACTTAAACTTTACACATCTTTGGCTAGTAGTACTGGTGTTGCTACATAGTCTGTTAAAATGTGGCTCACAGAACTGTAGTAGAACTTTATAGCAACCCCCCAGAAAATTGATAATTGTTCTTGATCTTTTGCTTCACACAATGAGAGGGTGTATTGGGGTGTTGAGTAATATGAGATAGTTAAATACTCTTTTGTAATCTCCTTGTTTTTTAATGTGAAACTCCTCGTCGTCTTTGTTTATGGATGTAAGCCAAATTAAAGCCGAACCATATAAGTTTTTCTGTCTTGTTTTACTCGTTGATTTCTCCAATCTACTAGATAGAATTCTAACACAGTCTAATACATATCATCAATAGTAATATTATCATGTAGTTTAAAGTATTTAATGTTAATTGTTAAGTGATAAATACCAGCTGTAATTCGTACCAATATTAGGCTCTAGGCTTATCAAACATGCAAATATCTTAAAGGCTTGTGAAAAAGCATGCATGAGAAAGGTGAAGCAATCTGAAGACAGGGGCAGTTAGGTAAGCCGAAAGAAGTCCGCCAAATTCTTTAATAACTAGGTAGCTAGTTTAGATTATTAAAATTCCTATAGTCTTTTTTTTTCTTTTATATCCTTGACAATAGAACAAAAGCATTATTCCCTAATTAAACTGCAAAATCATCCCCACCGTCGCATTAGTCAACAAGGGGTAGTTAGTATATAATGGTACTAGTGGCAATATTAAACATCCTAATTACGTTCAAGTCCAAAAACACTCTTCTATTTTCTTTCTTTTTAGGCTATTTGGTACAACAGAAAGAGAATGTAAGACCCCATTTTAACGACTCAGCTGCCCTACTCTTCAATATTGCCGTACACCATTTACCTGTCATTCCTTAAGAGAGGGACCTTAGACGGGTTAAACTTCATTTTCTCCTCGGTCCCATGATCCCATCCATAAATGTCTCAAAGTAATAGGCTGTTGAAAATAAAAGTTTCTTTTTAAAAAAAAAAAAATTGGAAGGAATGGAAAAAAAGTGTAGCCTAAATAACATGAGAAAGTTAAAACTGAAACATTACATGCTTTTGGGCAAGGAACATAGCCATTATTGGTAACATGTAATGATATATCTCCACATTAGTCATGTTGTGTGGGGAAAAATTATCACATCACTTAATGAAAAAAAAGGTGAAAGGTGATATCTCTCTTGTATGTACTCACCCTAAACTATCTAGGCTTGGAGAGAGAATTTTACAATATAGTAAAGTTATTACTTTCACTCATATGATTTAAATTATGTAGTGCTTATGAAGTAGATGTATAACGGTGTTGTTAAGAAAACTCTCCGTCGGTATTCAATTGTACATATCATATGCGCCCACATGATATGTAATTCGCGAGATCGGTCAATAGGCCAGATAAGATGTCTAAGATAGGGTTTCCCCCACATGTGAAAGTGGAAGCAATTAGGACAATATTGGGGTTTAAGAGATGTAGACAAGAAAAGGAAATGGGTGATGAGGAGAGTGAGGGTAAGGTAATATTAAGGATTGATTAGGAGTGGAGAGAAATACAAAGGACAAAAGAAAGAGACAAAAGATGGGGAAGGGGAGGAAGCAAAGAGAGGGTGGGTGGTGGCCGGCGGTCGGGGGATGGACAAGGATGTGTTGGATGTGGTGTGGTGTGGGTGGGTGTTTTATTGGGATGGGCCAGTGGGTGTCTTGGCTTCATCAGACACAATTGTCAGTCTCATAACTTGTTTGGGTGCGCACCACCACCACCACCCCCATCCCACTTTGGCCCTCACATAATTACCCCTTCCCCATCCTCCCCGGCTGGTTGGCCAGGGCTCACCATCCCCCTCCCTAGTTCTTCCTATACTCTTTTGTCGCATTCCTTGTCCAATATGTCTAGCTAATTAAATTCATTTATCTCTCTCTCTCTCTCTCTCTCATGCCCCCTTTATATGTATGAAAATTCAAGAATCCATATCATGCATTGAAAACTTCATGAGAATATACATGTATATATGTGTATATACATGGTACTCCCAAAAAAAGAATATTATAAATAAAGGAATGGTACTCTAACTAGGGTCTAGTGTTCACATGTACACATTTCTATGATAGCGGTTTGGAGCCTCAACCTAATTGGTAAATACATTATAATTAACTAATAATCTCTCAAAAAATTTAGTGCATTTATGTCGGTTTGAACTAAGTTCAAGCTTTTAATATTTTCTCTTATAAAAAATTTAAATTGTTGTTCAAATTTATGAACCAAAGGTGCGTTTTATATTTCGCTAACTGATGTGAAAATAATACACGTGAAGCAGTAGTACTGTGTACCCTTATAACATTACGTACAGGTTATCTAATCCTTAAGAGTGAAAAAGAAAAAGACTGTTTAGAAAAAATATTTGAAATAAAGTTTCAATAATTTGATTTGTTCCGATGATTGAAGATCTCCTTTTGTTTGAAAGTTCATGTTCACGAACTCTCAAGAAGCTATCTGGCCGTGATTAAGTACTAGAAAACAGTCTCCTTCTGCAGTTGTAATGGTGCTTTATACTTGTCGAAAGGGACTAGTCACTTGCTCCATGTGTACCAAAAGAAAGAAAATTGTCTAAAAAGAGTCTAAACTTCACTCTCTGTTTTTTTTTAATATATACATGTTTATACGCATATATATATATATATATATATATATTATAATTTATATGCCTATATTATGTTGATATAATCTAGTCTTTATTAATATTTGAGAGGTTCATGAAGGGAAAATAAAATATGCTTTTTGCAAATTGCAATTGCTGTAAAAGAAAAGAAAAAAGATAACAAGGGAAAATACATATTTTTCAAAAACAAAAAAAAAAGTGCATAAGGCTACAATTTTTTCCCTTTTTTTTTTGTTTCGTTGCTTGAAAAGACATAAGGCTTCTTTCAAAAAAGTAAAAAAAGAAAAAAGAAAAAAAAAGAAAAGACATAAGGTTGTTTGATTTAATACTATAGTGGTGCGTGTACCACATGTACGTACGATTCCATTCAATAATCTGAAAAAGAAGGGAAAAAAAAAAGTGAAGCAAAAATAACTCTCTCTTCTTTTTTTCAGAAAGAGCAGAAATAACTTCCATAGTTAACTCACTGAATTATTACATAATTAGTGAGAATTCTTACATATAAAACTCCAATTAATCATCAAGTATTGCCAAACTAATTACACTTATTACTATAAGTTTTCACATTTAAAACTACGTACACCATAAAAAAAAATATTTATATATAATCTAAGATTCTACCATGACTAAACAAAATAGTTAAGGTTGTTGATAAGACCTAACTACATGCAACGCCCCTTAAATTAGTATGCCATTTACAAACGTCTTCATATCCAGTCAACTTAAAAGCGCTACTTAAACAAGGTCTAGCTAATAATCACCAACACACTTTCAAGGCCATTATATTTGTCACACTTAACCGACTGCATCTAACATTCCGTGGACCCTGTGCTCGGACAAGCCAATTTAAGCTAAGAGAATTTACAAATAAAACTAATTTGCATCTGTGATAATCTCCCCACCAAACGAGCAACAAAAGTGGTTTCATTTTCAGCAAGAATATTATAAGTTAAGAGCAGTTCTTACCGACAAAAATGTTTGATAGAAGGCCTTATTCAAATCGCTATTATTATTATTATTATTATTGTTATTATTTTCTAAAGAGCAAGTGAGCAACAATATTATTATGGATGCCTTGATATTTTCATGACTTCTTATAAATTGGATTTTTTTTTTTTTTTGGGTTCTCCTAAATTGTTGCAGTTCATGATAAAACATGACATTATTTCTTAGCACTTCATGAAGCCATTGGATCATGCATTTAGGGGGACAGAAAAAAAAAATTGATTTTCCTCTCAAGGACCCGTAACAAAGCCTTCACTGAAATACAAGAACTTAAATTAAAAAAAATAAAATTAAACAACATATGAAATTAACCAAGTGTATCAAACTAAAGACAAAAAAGGGAAAAATAAAAACTTATGGCCGTTTGGTATTGTTTTCAAAATATGTAAAAATGTTTGTATTTTAGAAAATAAAATTTTTTTAAAAATTATGCTGAGAGTATTTTTAAAATTTTTGTCTCAAAAAGTATGTGAAAATATTTTTAAAAATTTTAAGAACAAAGACAAACGGGCATATTGAGTGCACTTTTTTTATTTTTTTGGTGCATATGAGATAAAATGCTTCCTTTGTTAAAAAATGGAAAGAGGAATCAACGTGAATGCAGACCTGAAAAACGTACTATGTTTGGTATCTCGTTTATTTCACAAAACAGTCGGAATATTTAAAGCGAAACCAAAATTTTCAACCATCATAACTTCCCACACCAAAATCAAATATTTCCCATTAATAATAATAATAATAATAATAATAATAATAAAAGTAGTAGTGGTAATAAAAAAACAGTCGATTAACCCCATGAAATCAAAGTGACATAAGTTAAACTTAAATACTTTTTTTTCTTTCTTATAGGGTGTTTAAAAGAGTAGTTTAAACTATCATTTGGATTTGAGAACTGTAGCACATAAAAATTTTACACTGTAACTTTTTATTGTAGTATGTAAAAGCTTTATACTGTTTACAATTTAAATTAATAATTTAAACCATTATTTAAAACATCCTATTAAATGATACCACTACTAGTTACTAGTTTCTATCTAAGTACTTTGTGTTTTAATACGAGTTTAGATCCATCCCACAATCCACGACTCTAATCTATCCAAATTCTTACCAATCCGTTTAAATCACAATTCAAACTTTTTTCCTTACAATGTTTTTTATACAAGAACTTAAATTTCTATTTAATATGGATATTCTATGACTTTGTCTAATACTAGTAGTAAAGTGCGAAAACAATTGCATAATAATAATAATAATATCTCAATTATTTTATATGTCCCTATGCTCTCTCTCTCTCCTCTCTCTACCAAGCCCAAGAATGACATTTTAGCCTCACCTCAAACTCCTCCTCCCCCTCTTCTCTATATATAAACCATCCTAATCTCCCCATTCCCAAACCCCTCCTCTCTAAACTCTCATAACAAACTCAAAAACACCAAAAGAAAAAAACACATATCCATATATAAATTCCTTCAAAGGAAAAAGAGAGAGAGAGAGAGAGAAAAACAATGGGATTTCCAGTAGGCTACACAGAGCTGTTCTTGCCAAAACTCTTCATCCACACCCTTTCCCTTCTAGGCTATCTCAGAAAGTTCATCTCCTTCCTCTTCTCCTTTTTGGGTCTCCAACACTTCCTCGAACCCGAATCGGACCCTCCGGCAACAACCCGATCCCCCGAGTTGGACTCGGTCTCGTCCTTGCTGGTCCGGGAGCTCCTGCCGGTTGTCAAGTTCTCGGAGCTGGTGGACCCACCGGAGAGCTGTGCCGTCTGTTTGTACGAGTTCGAATCGGAGGACGAGATCCGACGGCTGACCAACTGCTGCCACGTATTCCACAAGGCGTGTCTGGACCGTTGGATGGGGTACGATCAGAAGACTTGCCCGTTGTGTAGGACCCCTTTTCTACGTGATGACTTGCAAGGGGCTTTGAATGAGAGATTGTGGGCGGCTTCTGGGATTCCTGAGTTTTACGCTGAGCATTCTCATATCACCGGTTTGTAGTAACAGTACTGAAAAGTACTCTCTTTTAAAAACTATTACCGTTATTATTGTTGTTAGATTTTGAAAAGAAAGAAGAAAGAGGAAGGAAAAAAAATGGAAGTTTTGGGTTTTTTTTTTTTAATTTGGGTTGTAAATATGGGAAGAATGGGATTGTAAAGCTTTTGAGAAATGAATTAACTCCAAAAAATAAATAAATAAAAGAAGAAAATGGATCTCATAAATATATGTGTGTGTGTTTAATTAAGTACTTCTCTGATCTCAAGTTTCTACCTTAGCAAAATGGCATTTAATTAGATCATTTGAGTTTACTGTTGTTTTGTTGTATTATAAAAGTAGTATAATTGATTATGATGTGACGCATTTGGGTTTTTTTTAAAAGAAATTTGGGTGTAAATATGGGAAAAATTAGAGGATTGTATAGCTTTTGAGAAATTAGTTAACTAAAAAAGGAAATAGTGGAAAATTGGATCTCATACATATGTTTTTAAGTGCCTCTTTGATCGATCTCAAGTTTCAAGTGTTTTATCTAAATGCTATTTATTAATTTGTTTGAGTTTACTGTTGTTTTGGTGTGTTGTGGTATAATTAGCATTAGATGTGACCCATTTGAGCCTCTCTTTTTTTGGGGTAGGCAATACGATAAAGTATTGATTTTGGATTTTGGCACTATGTGAGAGTTGTGGTGCTATAGTCGACGATGGCTTTGGCTTGGCTCAACCTCATTAATGGAAGATTGATGCTATATACATATAGATACACACACATATATATAGATATAGATTGGTTGTACAATGTAATAACAAGATTACAATTATGAGCTTATTAAGTGCATGCATAAAATTAAATAAAATCTTGATATGCTTCAAATTTTTACTAGAAAATTACATTAATTTTCTTTTACCAAATGTTGCTCCTTTTGCTCTTTTTTCTCTCTTTCTTTTTGGGTATGAAAAATGAAAACAAAGGGAGAATAATAAGTTAATCATTCACTTACCCATGATTTTGTTAGCTCTTGTTGTTGCAATGATTTTGCTGGCTTATTGGGATCTCATAATTAAACAATGAGTACATACATAATGTGACGATATCATCATGGCTTTTGAGCTTCTTCTTCTTTTCTTTTTTCTTTTTCCCCTTGCGTTAAAAGATAATCATCCGGGTTTTCAGGAATCATTTTTCCCTTTTGTTTTTCTGGGAATCTGTTTTTCTTTTCTTTGTTTTAATATATTTTTTCGTGGGGTAAAGTAGATAGCCTACAAAGAAAGATCAATGAAATCAAAAGAAACCAATTTTTGAAAAATTTGTGCCTGTCTCCAACCTCCAATTGATATCAAAGAAGTAATGTGTGTGGTCCATGTACGTTTCTTTTTAAAAATTTTCAATTTTCCCTGTCATAAAGTATATAGTTTCTGATATTTAATGCTGATTTAATCTCCGGATTCAATTTAGAAGTCTTCAAAATAATAAATAATAACATTAGTTTAAATTTTATGTGTTCTTCTTTCTTTTCGTTGGACAAATCTTTATTCAGATTACTCTTATATACTGTTCACACCTTCAAGTTCATCTAAGATTTTCTTTCAATCTTAAGTTAAGCTTAAAAAAATCATGGTATGGTATGGGATATTGCAATGAACATTAATTTAAATTTATCCCATCGAACAATTCTATTATGTACAAGTTTATTAAGTTTTTCATAGGGAAGAAGATATCTATTTAGAAATATGATTGATCAATTGAATTAGTCTCCTAAATTTAGCATAAAAAATTAATAATTTAGGCGGTTACAATCTTAATCTATCGATAAATTTACACCCACCTTAAAGTTTGAGATATTGAGTTGAAATTTCCATTTAAATTCAAAAATTCAATGACCAATTTAATGTCTTCGATAAGGGTATGAGTTTAAATATGTATGTGTCAAAACACATATATTGAAATCATAAATAAAATGAAATTGTTCTTCGTTTCCTACAATATAATTTTTCTTTTTTCCTTACGAGAGCTCTTTGTTTAAGTGCTGACTCAGAATGCATATTCCCTCTAAAGAAAAAAAGAGTGTACATCTCAAACAAGGACAGAGATGATTGCAAGTTTTCTTTTTTTTGAGAGTCATTAAATTGGCTTTTGATTTATTCCCAACAAAAGTGAAAAATAAAATTGCAAAAAGGCCCTTGATGCTTAAAGAAGCCTCGTATGGTTGAAAAAAAAGGTGTAACGCGTCCAATTGTGAACAAAAAGCCTACACGTCAAGGAGTCTCAAAGTACATTATGTTTGATAAATAACAATAAATACCTACCAAACTTTAATAAAAGTGACTAAAATAACTAAAATGCTATGAATACTTGCATATGTCTCAAATAATATATGCCTTGTATTCAAAAATCTTATCTTATTATCTGTTTGCCTTTTTGTATTGTTTTTGCTAGAAAGGAGCCCCACTTGTCCTAATATGGTATACCCACTTCCAACCAAAAAAAAAAAAGTTAGAAAATTAACTCTCGTTACCACCATTTTATTTTTTAAATATTTCAATGTTTAACTCTTCTAGGAGAAGAGCAACTTTAGATTTTTTTTTTTTAATAGTAACATTATATATAATGAATTTTCTACGTATGCAAAATTGCAAACGAAATCTATTGCTAACTCTTAACTGGCTTTAATTACATGCAATATTCTTTGCTTGCCGTTTGACTATACTACGTAATTGAAAATTACAAGTGCAATACGTCTTCTAGTATTTGTTATATGTTAAACACTCTTTTTCCGAAAAGATTATCGCTATAAATAATATATATATATATATATAATGCCAAATTAGATGGGATGTCGTTTTTTAAACCAGATGATGAGAAAAAAGGGCCGAAGTGCTTGACAATTTCCTTGGTGTTAGCTGAATTTTAGGTGGATAACTTGGTCAATGTTCTAAAAACGACATTGTTTGAGTCCTTTTTAATTACTTGAATAATAGAATGTTTGACATATATGGTTAAAGCCAATTTTTGATTACTAAATAGTATAAAGCTCTCATATATTATAGTAAAAAATAAAAAAGTTGCAATAATATAAAACAATTCTTGTCAAACACTATTTGGGTTTTGCTGCCAAAGGAGAGATCAATTTCGAGATGTAACCACCAGCCTGTTTAGCTAAAATTGCTGCATCAGCAAATCGGATCATGTTAGCTAAGTTGAGATAAAGATCGTTTGCCGTTGTGGCTTGACAACTTGAGACGGACTTCCCTGGTGGATTCAGTTCGGTTTCATGTTTGACTTTAATCTATACAAACTAAAATAGGATTTTAGTTGCTTATTTTCACCTTTTGCTTGATAGCTTTTTAAGACCAGAGATTTAAAGATGTGATGTTTTAGTATTCAGTCGTTATTTACTGAGAGAGATGATATCAAGCCCATGTTTGAAGACTTCTCTTTCTTCTAAACAACCCGCGAAAGATTTCACCCAAAAAAAACAAAAAGAACTAGACATAATTTCATAACGACACATCAAAGCATGTTTGTTTAGTTTGGTGGCATAACCCAATGCATGATGGTCAATTTTTTTTTGGTTATTTATCCTTTTTTTTTCTTCTATTTTAGGTTTATTTAAACACTATACTTTTAATTTTTATCTCATCAAAAATATACGTTCAAATTAGACTTAATACACAAATATATACCTTTTCCTAATCAACTTTCAATTTTAACCTGAAAAATTACCCGTAATACTCTCAAATAAAAAATACCCAAAATATTCCTATGTTTTGATAAAATACCATGTTTACCCTCTTATTATAAATATACCCAAAATATCCCTTGTGTTTTTAAAATCATACACAGAATATTCCCTAAAGAGATTAAACTTTTTAGAAAACAAAAATTTGTAATGACCGAGAAAACGTCATCAATAAAACCTAATATTTAATTAGGTTTAATTAATGAATTTATTCTTAAAAATGTGAAATTGTGTAAAAATTGTAATTTATGTGAAAAATTACAATAAAATATGAATGAGCAACATTGATTGTAAATTTTATGGCATATGTAATGCAATGGTGGATATTATAAAATACAAATTTTATGAGTTTGATGACTCAGAGATTTGTGCATAATATCCATAAAATGAATTTCATGTCACAATTAATTGTGAAATTGTGATATAAACGAATGAATGATTAGAATGTAAATAGGACATAGAGGTTGTCCTAACCCTAACCGGGGGTAGAAAGGAGGCCAGAGCAGTATAAGAATACTGCTAAATAAAAACACAGATATGAAAAATGTTATGATTGGCCTCAAAAAGTAAACGAAAAGTAAGTTAAATATTTTTATACAGTCTAAGGATAGAAAATACACTGAATTGGCCACGACAGTATAGGAAAAATACTGTGTGGTGAAAAATTACACAGTATAAATTTTTAACTCCATAAAGTGGACACTTTTTGCTTTTCTATTGGGCCACATGTCAAGAAAAGTGGCCCAATCATTTTGTGACACCTAGTGGTGTACTCATGGGTTACCATGAGTCACCAAATGAGATAAACATGCATTTATGGCAAGTTTATCAAAGTTTTCTTTTCTTTTCTTTCCACCAAAGTTTCGGCAGCCATAGTTCTGCTCCTAAAAAAAATTTCTCAGCCCCAAATCTTGCAAAAATAGCCCCCAACAAATTTTACAAGCAAGAACAAGGATTTTCCCACAAGTTTAAGGTAAAATCCTAAACTTTTAATGGGTTTTCAAGGGATTTTTCATGGGCAAAGGACAAGAGATTAATCCATGGTATTTTTGTATGGAAAGGAAGCTTAGGAGGGAGTCTAAAAGGATTTTGAAAGCTTCAAACCAAAAAGGTGTTATTTTGGTAAGTTTTAAGCTTTAAAGTTTGAAATTTTATAGATTTTGTTTTGATTTTTGTTCTTTCAAACCCATGAGGGGTTTTGAACATGTATTTGATGGAAGTTCATGTATATGTGGTGTATGATAAGTTTGAGTTATGGAAATTTTTGTTTTAGTGTAAATCGGCAATTTTTGTAAAAATGATATTTTTGTAATTTTGAGGTTAAACTTTGCAAAGATGATGTTTGAGCATGAGAATGTATTGATTAAGGTATGAAATGATTTCTGCAGGGGTAAAATTGCAAGTTTGAAATGGATTTATGTAAAAATGCCATAGGGACTAAATTGAAAGAAAAAAATTCCTCTCGGCGGAATTGGAAATTAGCCAAAAATACCCCTGTACAGTGATAATTTGGAAAAAGTTAAAACACAAAAGTTGTAGATCTCGATGAAACTGTTAGGCATCGCGGACGGTTCATCAAAAAACTGAACCGTTTATGAGATTTTAATTTTTCAAGAATTTATGAAAATTGTAAAAAATTTGAAAAAGGGGCAAAAACGTCATTTCTCAAAGGATTTTGAATATGGTACTTTGAGAAAAAATGATCCTTGACAAAAATAGAAAATTCTGGTGCAAAGAAGCAAATTTTAGTTTCGGGGGCAAAAAGGTCAAAATTTTCGGTTCATGGACTAAACCGCCAAGTTTTATGAAAACGGGGCATAATTGAGAAATAAAGAGATTTGACCTACTAGGATGTTATCTTAGAATGAATATATGGTTATTTTTATAAGAATAACGGAATCGAGCTCGGGTAGGTTAGTAAACCTGCAGAGGGCAAAATCGTCATTTCTACCCAAATAACCCGAACCGCTTTGAAATGTTCCCAATGGGATAACAAAACGACTAGAAATGTTTCCACCCTTCGTTAGAAACGATATGGTGAAGTTAGATAGAAATAAGAAAAAACGGTGGTTTTTAGAGTTAAACATAGTAATGCAACTCAATTTATTAACTAACAAATGTTTCGTATCGAAACATAGTAAAATTTGGCTAATGGCTTTGTAATTGGCCAACAGGATCCTAGGAATCTAGAAGAAAGGATATCGTGGTTAAGTTGCCCGACAATTGTATCAAGTAAGTACCCATCCCACCTACAGTATGAAATTGTAGGCTTAGAGTATAAAATGTGTATATGTATACTTGTATGTATATCAAGGTGTATACTTGTATGTATGCAATAACATAAGTATTTATAAATAAAAGAAAGGGTATACTTGTGAGTATATGGAATATATATATATGCCTGAGCGTATATTAATGCATACCAGTGTGTATATTTTATGTTAAGTACCTGTTAGTACATTATGCTATATATACCTGAGCGTATATTAATGTATACCAGTGTGTATATAAAGTATGTACCTGTATGGTCTATATCGTACAAAAGTATTTATGTAGATTATGTTATGTATAACATGTACTCATCACTTCATGCATGGTATGTTAACCATAATAAGTGAATTGGTAATGAATCACCAAAAGTTAAGAAAAGTGTCGTACCGACTCCTGACTCAAGGGGAGTTTAAGGATTACAGGATGGTCACGGTGTTACGTAGACCTAAGTGCGCAATGGTACGAACACTTGGGCCCTAGTTAAAGATAAGAAATGATAAGGATAATGGAGGATTATAAGAAAGCATAATATGATCATGCATTTTATTGAATGTGCATGTGGGTTTATATGGGACTTACTGGGCGTTAGCTCATTAAGTTTTTCATGCTGTAGGTATTCCGACAAAAAGGTCAGAATAAATCATAATGATGAGCTGGCGGACGAATGATGTGTGCAGACTGGGTATGGTTTCCGCCACAGTATGTTTTCCGCTGTATGATATTTTAAAATATTTTGAAAGTAATGTTTGATAAGCTATATTGTAAGAAAATGATGGTTATGTAAACACAAGTATATGTATGTATCTCAAAGGTTATTAAACAATATATGTACAGTATTTGTATAAAAAAAAAAAATTCCTAAATTTTTGCCCTAAAGTAATTAAGAAAGAGTTTAATCACAGCCCGAAAAGGCGGGTTGTGACAGTTGGTATCAGAGCGAAAATCTTGCCATCCTACTGCACATCGTCGTCTGCTCCATTGCCATCGCTCAAGTAAGATAGTTTGATTTTAAGTATAAGAATGTTCAGTACTAATTTATATGATACTGTTATATTAATTACGACAATAAATATAGCCACATCATGATCGTGATATAGAAGCTGATCAAAGAGCCAGCATTGCTTTTCAAGAGGAGATGCCACCGCGGAATTATTGGAGTCGGCAGCCAATGGTGTAGACCGAATGGCTTAGTTAAAGTGATTTTTAACACTTGTCATATGCCACCGCGTCTTCTAGTTTTATTGGCCTCCGGATTATTGATGAGGGAAGCCTTAGTATATGGTTAAGGATTGAACTTGACAAGCAACCACGAGATTGGTAAGGTTTTAGAGGATAAATTCTAGCTAAGTTGCACCCATACCACCAGCAAACGTTATTCCAGTCTAGGTGATTTCGATGTTATGGGCGGACGGGAGACATCGATTGTACCTGCAAGTAGAATCGATATGGGGAAGATACGTAGGCGAACCGATATATTATTACATTCTTAAATTTCGCCGTACTAAGATACCACTGATTCCGCCACAATTACCCTTATGGTGCAATTACTAACTAGTTTGGAGAGATCTTCCCAACGTGGTCCAGCAGCGAATGCAGTATCCTGGAAATTACCTTAGTATCCATGATTCTCTTATGGCGACATTACATGCAGACTAGAATGTAGCCGCACCATTAGAAGATCCTCCAGTAGGTATGGATGATGCTGATGATGCTGATGATGATAATAATGATAACATTGATGAAGAGCCTGTGCCTCTAGAGCCTATAATCGCAAGTGATGATAAGTCGACTAATTCGGATATGGAGGAAGAAGAGGAATCCTAAGGAGGGTTCCGAATATAGTGGCATGTTTAAAGTCGAGTTCGACAAAAAAAAAGAAAATCTTTGTGTATTATGACGTACATAGATGAGATATTAGTACATTTTTGGGCTTTGATGCCTTTGTATATGCATGTATGTTGGTTAGTGATGTCCTTCTTGGCAAGAAGATATATGTAGCCAGAAGTGATAATGGCTCTCGGAGATGATATGAATAGTTATGTATGAAAGGAAAGTATGTATGTATGTATGTTAGTTATGCATGTAATGTTATGGAGAATGTAAAAAGGAAATGAAAGAGGTTTATGAAATGTAAGAATGCTTATGAAATGAAATGTAAGAATGTTTATGAAATGAAATGTATGAATGCTTATGAAATGAAATGTATGAAGTTAAAGGAAATGAAATATATGACGCAAGATATTAGGTTCATGTAATTGTGTATGTTTGCATGTATTTATGTTGTTTGAATACATGCAGTTATTGATTGGATACTATTAAGTTAATAGTATGTACTAACATAGTAACGAAAATACACGATAGATATATAACGATTGATATCAATGGCTGATATACCAGCTGCTATGGCTGTTCCGGTAGTATCCACTACTGAATTTTATGAAAGATTTCAGAGAATGAAGGTCCTGGAAATTAATAGATCTACAGACCCCATAGAAGCCGACGATTGGCTTACAGGTATAGAAAGGGTTCTGAAATTTATGGGACTTAGTGACTATGAAAAAGTCCTATGCGCTTTGTTTTCTCTCACTAAAGATGCTAGGAGACAGTGGGAGTCGGTAGAGAATAAAAGGAATGTAGACAAAATGACAAGGTCAGATTTCGTTGAAGAATTTGGCAGGGCTTATTTTAATGTAGAAATTATGGCAGCCCAACAAGAAGAATTTAATAATTTTAAGCAAGGCAATATGTCCGTAGCTGACACTGTAAAGAGGTTTATTCAGCTAGCACGGCTTTGTCCCGAGTTAGTACCCACTGATCGGGAACGAATAAGACGGTTAATGAGAATGTTTAAAATCGACAATGCCCTTGTGGTCGATATTGGAGGGCAAGCTCCCAAGGATGTAGAGGATTGCATCAAACGGGCGACCAAAGCTGAGTTTAGAATTGCCCGTGATAAGGAAGAAAGAGAAAAAAAAAAATTTTTCAAGACATAGAAGGAAAAGAAAGCTTTAGCCAAGCAAAGTCGAGCTGTACAAGTAAAAGGACAAGGAGGTGTTCCAAGTCAAGGGTCGTCCTAGAACGTTCAAGCAGGACGCAACTACACTGCTAACAATAAGAGGAAATGGAACGTGAATAGTGCAAAGAAATCAAAAGTTCAACCCCATAAGAGGATTAAAGATGTAGGAAATAACAAACCCTTTTGCAGTCAATGCATGAAAAGATATGTAGGGGAATGCAAGGCTAGCACGAACAAGTGCTATACCTGGGGAAAGAAGGACATTATGCCAAGAATTGTTTTTCTAATTCCCAAAGTTAGAACAGTCATGCTCAGTAGAGGTCTCAAGGAAACCAATTGCATACGGTTCAAGTTCAGGCACAAATTGAAGTCCCTAGTGTTAGTCAAGGGCGATTAGAAGCTCCGGAACCAAGTGGGCGAATTTATGCCTACATGAAGAAGGAAGAAGATGCAGGAACCTCATCGATGGTGACATGTTAGTTTTCTGTTGCCAACACTGATATATATATTTTATTTGATTCCGGAGCAACATATTCGTTTGCATTGCTTAAGTTTGCGAAACGAATAGGAAGTAAAAGAGATAGGATAGAGTGAACCTTTAGAATTGAACTACCCTCTAAGGAGGTATTAAGTGCTGATTATTGGTTACGTTATGTATCGATAGTCATATGTGGAAGGGAATTGTATATTGATTTTAGAATAATCGATATACAAGATTATAACGTCATCCTAGGAATGGATTTCCTAGGGAAAATACCCGGCAAAGATTAGTCATCGATACCGCAACATTACGTGTCAACCTTCCGGAAGTGAGAAGTTTATGTATTTAGGGAAAGTTCCCAAAGCTCTCAAGGCGTTGACTTCTGCATTAAAGGCAAAGAAGATATTGGAAAATGGATGTACCGGTTATCTGGTGAACCTACTAAGGAAAGATAAAGAAGCTCAGTTAGGACCAGAGAAGGTCCCCATAGTGAAGGAATTTATTGATGTGTTTTCGGACGAGTTGCAGACTTACCACCAGAACGAAAAATTTCGTTTGAAATCGAATTGACCCCCGAAATAGCCACAATTTTTTTTAGGCGCCATATTAAATGACTCTTGGGAAACTCAAGGAACTTCAGGTGCAGCTAAAGGAAATATTGGACAAGGGGTTCATCCGACCAAGTTATTCCCCATGGGGAGCACCTGTTCTATTTGTTAAGAAGAAGGATGGAATGTTATAAATGTGTATTGATTATCGGGAACTAAACAAGATCTCGATTAAGAACAAGTATCCACTCCCGAGGATCGATGATTTGTTTAACCAACTTAAAGGAGCGTCAGTATTCTCAAAGATTGATCTACGCTCAAGATATCATCAACTTCGAGATAAGGAAAAAGATATACCAAAGATGGCGTTCCGGACACATTATGGACATTATAAGTTCTACATCATGCCTTTTGACTGACCAATGCTCTAGCAACTTTCATGGATCTCATGAATCAAAGAGTACCTCGATAAGTTTGTTATTGTCTTCATCGACGATAATATACCCAAGAACGACAGAGGAACATGAAAAGTACTTGAGGACTGCACTATAATTATTGAGAAGGCATCAATTGTATGCCAAGTTCTCAAAATGTGAGTTTTAGCTGGAGAAGGTTCAATTCCACGGACACGTGGTGACACAAGAAGGAGTATCTGTTGATCCTTCCGAAGTTGAGCAATGAATAAGTGGCCTACACCGAAAAGTATGTCAGAAATTATAAGTTTCCTCGGTTTAGCAGGCTACTATCGGCGTTTTGTAGAAGGATTTTCCTGACTTGCAGCACCATTCACTGCACTTACATGAAAAGCAACAAAGTATGAATAGACTAAGAAATGTGAAGAAAGTTTCCAAAGATTAAAAAGGACGACTTACAAGTACATTAGTACTGACAATACCAGATCCGAACCATGGAACGTTCGTGATCTATAGTAAAGCATCAAAATAGGATTGGGAGCCGTATTTATGCAAAATGGAAAAGTGATTGTTTATGCATCCCAACAGTTAAAGGATTATGAAATGAATTATCCGATGTATAATTTAGAGTTAGCGATGGTTGTATTTGTATTGAAGATATAGTGTCATTACCTATGTGGAGCTAAGTACGAAATTTATACAGACCATTAGAGTCTAAAGTGCATCTTCATACAGAAAAAGCTCAACATGATGTAGCAAAGGTGGCTAGAGTTAGTCAAAGACTACGACTGTAAGATTTTGTATCACCTGGGAAAGGCTAATCAAGTAGCCAATGCCCGTAGTCGTAGAACAACGTCCTTGCTAGTAATGGTATAGATGATACCAAAACCTCTCCAAAAAGGATTTGATGGAAGCAGAAATAGAGCTAGTCACAGGAAGATTAGCTAATTGATCCTTTCAACCAACTATGTTGGAGAATTTAAAAGAGCGACAAGAAGCAGATCCGTCGCTACTTAAAGTTAGGAATGAAGTTCTTAAAAACAAAGAAACAGAATTTGGCCTTTTGAAAGATAGTATCCTCTGTTACAAGAGTAGGATATACATTCCCAATGATGAAGGATTAAAGAAGCAAGTATTAGAAGAAACTCATGAAACACCATATGTGGCTCATCCAGGAGCTACTAAAATGTACCAAGATTTGAAAGAACACTATTGGTGGAATGGAATGAAAAATGATATCGCATAGTGTGTTGGCAAATGCCTTACATGCCAGAAGGTGAAAGTTGAGCATCAATGGCCAGTAGGCGAATTACACAAGAAAATTGAAATCCTAGAGTGGAAATAGGATCAGATAACTATGGACCTGATAACTGGGCTACCCAGAACTACGGGTGGACATGATGCTATATGGGTAATTGTTGATAGATTGACTAAATTAACTTATATCCTACCCATTAAACTCAGCAGTTTTGTAGAACGACTAGCTGAACTATACGTAACCCAAATAGTTAGATACCACTGAGTTTCAAAGTTTATCATTTTTTTTATCTAATGGTAGATTCACTTCCAAGTTTTGGAGAAGTGTTCATCAAGCAATGAGAACAAAGCTGACATTTAGCACAGCCTTCCACCCATAAACGGACGGTCAATCAGAAAGGACCATCCAGACTTTAGAAGATATGTTAAGAACATGTGTGCTAGATTTTAAGAGAGGATGGGATAAAAGCTTCCTCTGATCGAATTTGTATACAACAATAGTTATCGAAGCTCCATTGGTATGGTTCCATATGAAGCTCTATATGGAAAGAGATGTAGATCACCTTTACATTGGTACGAAACCCAAGAAAAGGCGTTGTCAACCATAGATTTTGTTAATAGAACAACGGAAGAGGTAAAGTTAATTGGTCAACGAATGAAAATGGCTTTTAGTCGGCAAAAGAGTTATGTTAATCGACGACGGAGACCTTTAAAGTTTCAAGTAGGAGACTTGGTCTTTTTGAAGATAATGCCCATGAAAGGAAATTGTAAGATTTAGAAAGAAAGGAAAGCTTAGTCCAAGGTATATTGGACCATTTGAGATCTTGAAACGGATAGGCAGTATAGTTTATAAGTTAGCCTTACTCTCTAATCTATCATTGATACACAATGTATTCCATGTGTCTATGCTGAAAAAAAAAAAAGTATATGCCAGACCCTTCACATGTTCTTCAGCCGGAAGAAATTGACAAACAGGAGAATCTGTCTTATGAAAAAAAAAAAAAACCACTTCAAATTCTGGCATAAGAAGAGAAGGAATTAAGGAACAAGAAGATATTTCTCGTCAAAGTTTTATGGCGTAACTAACAAGTAGAAGAAGCAACGTAGGAACGAGAGAATGAAATAAGGAAAGACTACCCCGAATTATTTTGATTTTCGAGGACGAAAATTCTTAAGGGGGGTAGATTGTAATGACCGAGAAAACGTCATTAATAAAACCTAATATTTAATTAGGTTTAATTAATGAATTTATTCTTAAAAATGTGAAATTGTGTAAAAATTGTAATTTATGTGAAAAATTACAATAAAATATGAATGAGCAACATTGATTGCAAATTTTATGGCATATGTAATGCAATGGTGGATATTATAAAATACAAATTTTATGAGTTTGATGACTCAGAGATTTGTGCATAATATCCATAAAATGAATTTCATGTCACAATTAATTGTGAAATTGTGATATAAACGAATGAATGATTAGAATGTAAATAGGACATAGAGGTTGTCCTAACCCTAACCGGGGGTAGAAAGGAGGCCAGAGCAGTATAAGAATACTGCTAAATAAAAACACAGATATGAAAAATGTTATGATTGGCCTCAAAAAGTAAACGAAAAGTAAGTTAAATATTTTTATACAGTCTAAGGATAGAAAATACACTGAATTGGCCACGACAGTATAGGAAAAATACTGTGTGGTGAAAAATTACACAGTATAAATTTTAACTCCATAAAGTGGACACTTTTTGCTTTTCTATTGGGCCACATGTCAAGAAAAGTGGCCCAATCATTTTGTGACACCTAGTGGTGTACTCATGGGTTACCATGAGTCACCAAATGAGATAAACATGCATTTATGGCAAGTTTATCAAAGTTTTCTTTTCTTTTCTTTCCACCAAAGTTTCGGCAGCCATAGTTCTGCTCCTAAAAAAAATTTCTCAGCCCCAAATCTTGCAAAAATAGCCCCCAACAAATTTTACAAGCAAGAACAAGGATTTTCCCACAAGTTTAAGGTAAAATCCTAAACTTTTAATGGGTTTTCAAGGGATTTTTCATGGGCAAAGGACAAGAGATTAATCCATGGTATTTTTGTATGGAAAGGAAGCTTAGGAGGGAGTCTAAAAGGATTTTGAAAGCTTCAAACCAAAAAGGTGTTATTTTGGTAAGTTTTAAGCTTTAAAGTTTGAAATTTTATAGATTTTGTTTTGATTTTTGTTCTTTCAAACCCATGAGGGGTTTTGAACATGTATTTGATGGAAGTTCATGTATATGTGGTGTATGATAAGTTTGAGTTATGGAAATTTTTGTTTTAGTGTAAATCGGCAATTTTTGTAAAAATCGTATTTTTGTAATTTTGAGGTTAAACTTTGCAAAGATGATGTTTGAGCATGAGAATGTATTGATTAAGGTATGAAATGATTTCTGCAGGGGTAAAATTGCAAGTTTGAAATGGATTTATGTAAAAATGCCATAGGGACTAAATTGAAAGAAAAAAATTCCTCTCGGCGGAATTGGAAATTAGCCAAAAACACCCCTGTACAGTGATAATTTGGAAAAAGTTAAAACACAAAAGTTGTAGATCTCGATGAAACTGTTAGGCATCGCGGACGGTTCATCAAAAAACTGAACCGTTTATGAGATTTTAATTTTTCAAGAATTTATGAAAATTGTGAAAAATTTGAAAAAGGGGCAAAAACGTCATTTCTCAAAGGATTTTGAATATGGTACTTTGAGCAAAAATGATCCTTGACAAAAATAGAAAATTCTGGTGCAAAGAAGCAAATTTTAGTTTCGGGGGCAAAAAGGTCAAAATTTTCGGTTTATGGACTAAACCGCCAAGTTTTATGAAAACGGGGCATAATTGAGAAATAAAGAGATTTGACCTACTAGGATGTTATCTTAGAATGAATATATGGTTATTTTTATAAGAATAACGGAATCGAGCTCGGGTAGGTTAGTAAACCTGCGGAGGGCAATATCGTCATTTCTGCCCAAATAACCCGAACCGCTTTGAAATGTTCCCAATGGGATAAGAAAACGACTAGAAAGGTTTCCACCCTTCGTTAGAAACGATATGGTGAAGTTAGATAGAAATAAGAAAAAACGGTGGTTTTTAGAGTTAAACATAGTAATGTAACTCAATTTATTAACTAACAAATGTTTCGTATCGAAACATAGTAAAATTTGGCTAATGGCTTTGCAATTGGCCAACAGGATCCTAGGAATCTAGAAGAAAGGATATCGTGGTTAAGTTGCCCGACAATTGTATCAAGTAAGTACTCATCCCACCTACAGTATGAAATTGTAGGCTTAGAGTATAAAATGTGTATATGTATACTTGTATGTATATCAAGGTGTATACTTGTATGTATGCAATAACATAAGTATTTATAAATAAAAGAAAGGGTATACTTGTGAGTATATGGAATATATATATATGCCTGAGCGTATATTAATGCATACCAGTGTGTATATTTTATGTTAAGTACCTGTTAGTACATTATGCTATATATACCTGAGCGTATATTAATGTATACCAGTGTGTATATAAAGTATGTACCTGTATGGTCTATATCGTACAAAAGTATTTATGTAGATTATGTTATGTATAACATGTACTCATCACTTCATGCATGGTATGTTAACCATAATAAGTGAATTGGTAATGAATCACCAAAAGTTAAGAAAAGTGTCGTACCGACTCCTGACTCAAGGGGAGTTTAAGGATTACAGGATGGTCACGGTGTTACGTAGACCTAAGTGCGCAATGGTACGAACACTTGGGCCCTAGTTAAAGATAAGAAATGATAAGGATAATGGAGGATTATAAGAAAGCATAATATGATCATGCATTTTATTGAATGTGCATGTGGGTTTATATGGGACTTACTGGGCGTTAGCTCATTAAGTTTTTCATGCTGTAGGTATTCCGACAAAAAGGTCAGAATAAATCATAATGATGAGCTGGCGGACGAATGATGTGTGCAGACTGGGTATGGTTTCCGCCACAGTATGTTTTCCGCTGTATGATATTTTAAAATATTTTGAAAGTAATGTTTGATAAGCTATATTGTAAGAAAATGATGGTTATGTAAACACAAGTATATGTATGTATCTCAAAGGTTATTAAACAATATATGTACAGTATTTGTATAAAAAAAAAAATTCCTAAATTTTTGCCCTAAAGTAATTAAGAAAGAGTTTAATCACAGCCCGAAAAGGCGGGTTGTGACAAAATTACCCTTCCTAATCTTTACTAAATATAATTTGAAACATTATTAAACCAAAATACTAAATAAAATCAAAGTTTAAAACTCTCAAAAATTGAAGCATTTGCGTCATTGAAATATTTATTTGAACATTTTAAATTACCTTCTCTTTAATTTTTAAGTCAAGTCATATTTAAAATAACATTTAACATATATTGGGAAAGAAAAACTAGGAATTTTTAAAAAATTAATTGCGCTTCAAGGGGCATTTTGAGTGTGATTTTATAACCACATGGGGTGTTTTGGGCATTTTCAAGGGATTTTTTTAGTATTTTCCCAATAGAAAATTAAGAGAACAATAAAAATTCAAAAACACTTTGAATTAAGAGTTTTGACCTCAAAAATGTCTAGAATACCCTCAAAAATTGATTTTTTGTTTGCTTTTGTTTTTGTTTTCTTCTTATTTTTTCAAAGTTTTAGTTTTTTTTTCTCTTTTACACCATGATAATTTTGCCATTTAAAAAGTTAAAATCAATTATTAGGCAAGATAAGATATAGATTTGTGTTTTAAATTTAATCTAAAGGTATATATTTGATGAGATCAGAAACCAAAAGTAAATTTTTTAATAAAACTAAAATAAAGGTATAAAAAGGTAATATCTTTTTTTTTTCTTTATTGTCGATAGTATAATATACATACATACATGCATACATAATATATATTACTTCTATCTATATTCTATAGATAATTTTTGAATCGGTTCATTCTTCATATGCTACTCGAAATAGTCATCTGGTCACTGCTCAGATCATGTGATGTCAAGTTATTTTACTCAAGAAGGCAATGAAAATTTGAAATAACAAGAATCATTACAGATGGAGAAACTATATAGGGAATCTATACCACAACTCCTTTTTAGTTGTCTTCATATTTTTCTTAGAACTCTACCACTCTGAATTTGGCTTTAAATGAGGGAGACACATGAATCTATAAGTATTTAAATTCAGGCATCAATTTTTATGCTCTAATTCTCTAACAAAAGGATGTCCCATTTAGTACGGGAACAAAAAAATGTCCGTTTCGTTTCCATGGGCAACTGGACAAAATGATAAGCCCAAAAGGCCCAACACCATAAACAATTATGTGGCATTTGTTGGAGAGGTTTAATCCAGTTTAAGTTTAAATCGTGTAGGCGGTTCAAACAAACAGTTCAAACCTTATACAGGCAGCTAAACCACTCAAAATCTAAAATTTGCCAATCCTTTCCCCTTTTCAATTTCACATTATTTGAATTTTTGAACTTTAAATTATTTGCTACAGAAAAAATCGTCTTATCCATGGGCAACTAGACAAAATCATAAGCCCAAAAAGCCCAACACTAAACACAATTAAGTGACGAAGGTTTAATCCAATTTAAACTATATAGGCGTCAAAGCAATGTTTAATAAAACAATAATTAAGATAGTTTAAAACTTATGTAGGTGGCTAAACCACTTAAAATCCAAAATTTGCCACCCCACCCATCCCCCCTCTCCTTCTTAATTTCACATAATTTTAAACAATTTCTATAATAAAAACCGCTCTGATTTTCATTTTTCTCCGTAATCAATAATTTTTCAGACAATTCTTGTTTTAAACTTGATGTGATATTTTATTCTTGTTTAAAACCTTTACATTCTAAACAATAGTTCAACACCACCATTTAAATTACATGGCTCAAAACTAACCGTTCAAACTACAAAACCTAAAACCACACCATTCCAATCCACATATAAAATGAACCCTTACTCCGTCCGAGAAGACATATCTTCCGAACGTAGAAAATGCATACCCACACACTTTACATAAGGGTGAAACAAATGAAGAAATTAAAATATTTCTGGTATTTTGTTTTACGTTCGATCAATTAATAAACCAAACCAAACCAAACCAAACGCATTTCCAACCCTAAACGCAAGTAAAATCTAAGAACCCCAGCTAGGTGGCAGTAATGTCATCTTCAGTAACAAAAAGGAACTTAACGGTGAGTTTACTTGCAAAACATCATATTTCCATGCGAAGGAAGGACCCCAAAACATCAACATTTGATGATGTATATCAATCACCTAGAATAGCCAGACGTAGGATAGCCAGGAGGAGGGTATTGAGCTGGTGGATATTGAGGTGGCGGATAACCGGCAGCTGGGTAACCTTGAGCATTTGGAGCAGGTGGGTAAGCATAGGGTTGGTCATACGCTGGTTGATGCGGGTATCCGACTGATGGAGGAATTGGCTGATCAATGCGAGACATCTGCTGAACAGGAGGCACTGCCATCACTGGCTGAGGCCCGAACTTACCGTCTCTTTTGTCCATTTCGACCTTGTGTTGTGTCTGCAAATAATAATACCAGGTACAGCAGAAAATCAAAAAGTGGTGTCTTTAATGTAAAGTATTTACGTGGCTTTAAATTTTCGGTACTTGAAGAGTTAATATAGACGTAAAGATGAGATACACATAGTACCTGCATGCATGCACACACCCTACAAGGAAAAAGATCATAAAATCAGTTAGCTCAAACCCAATTTGGCAGACAAGCTTTGAAAGGAAAGGGAGCCAAATCCTTACGAGCAATACACCATGTCAGCCAAACAAGACAGTAGCTGAGATGCCTCTTGGATTTCCTCACTTCCAACAATCAGTGCAACTATGGAGAAGATGCATGCAATTTGTTGTAGGCAGAACATGAAACCCTGAGAACAGAAGAATAAGTGTTTAATAATATAACGTTGAATTGCTTGTTTGGAATATGCAATGGATTATTAGCATGTTTGAAAATTTGAGAGAGGAGTACAATGATGCAATTATCGCATTTGGTAGTCTGTATATTGAATTCGTCTTGCAACAAAAAGCGAGTTGAGGCCACTGAATTCCCAAAGCACAGAAAAACCTGACAGATCAAGGCACAAAGTAAGAAGTGAATGAAACGTTACCAAATTCAAAATAAAAGGGAGAAAAAAAAAAAAAAAGCAAACAAAAGGTATTTCCTCCTTTTTTCTCTTTCTATGTTTTAAAGGATTAACCCTATATTTTCTTTTCATCAGTCAAGACGTCAAAATTTCAAGCTATATTAGTAGCTACCAGAAGGTCTAAACACAACACTTGGAAAAAGTGCAGAAAACGGTATGTAAGTTCAACCCCATACCATTCTTACATTAAAGCAATAGGAATCTAATCGTAGGCCAAGAAGAAAGAGTGCTGGATGGACCTGGACTACCAACTTTGATTCTTTTTTACCATTAAGAGCGATAATTTTTCACATCTTTTCTTGCTAAAACAACTAGCCTATGTCATTTGTGATTATTCCAATATGCCATAGGGAAAAGAAAAATAGAGCCTATCCAAGTAATTTATCACATAACTTATGTCAACAAAAGAAAAATTACAACGAGGAAAGATTAGTTTCAACACAAAGAAGGGCAAGATTCTGTTAAACCATGTATCTAAAAGAGAAGGCACGGCTAACAAAATTCAAATTCATTATTTACCTCAGTTGCCAGGCAAAATTCTGGGCATCTACTTTCTCCACACCTGCCACTACAAGGCATATAACCAGCACAGCAGGTGTATCTACAACCAAAAACAGAATTAAACACTCACAACAATCACCAAGGAAAATTAGCACAGAACCAAGAATGAGAATAAAAGGTCATCAATACCTTCTCATGTCATTGTACAGAGCTCGTTTCCGCAGCAAGTACGACACACATGGTGCACTAAAGTGAAACAGAACGTAAATTAGATGAGCAAGGGATGGAATATCAACCAACAAGAAAATAGTTTGAATATGTATTACACGATGAAAACTCTTGGCAAATAGTCAAAAAATATATCATATACAGAAAGAGACTAAGAAAGAAACATATTTGTCCAACAATTTGTCAGTATTTATGTACAAAGAAACTATGCTCCTAGGAATATTCTCAACGTGAAAAATAAAAACAGTGGCATATCTCAAATCACTATTTGGCTTGCTCCTCCAAGGACAGAAAAACCTGAAACGCTTGGCATATACACAGGCAATTTCAGAAGAAAATCTGAACTAAGAGTTTGGGGAGGCAAATAAAGGATCAAGTACTCTAGAAGCTGTCAATCCATGTCAAGGAAATCAAACATGTTTCCCAAGCTACAGTACCGAGCCAAAGAAATCTAACCAACCACCAAGAACAGAAACTGAACACTAATACACAATGGTAAAGGGCGAAGATTTGTCACCAATATTAAAAGAACTAGGCTGTCTATGTCTAAGGAATAAAAAATACGTGATCATTCTATTCTAGTATCTAGGGTCTCCATATATATGAGATTCAGAAGCATGAACATCAAGCTTTGCTGCAGTGTGCACTTAACAACGTTCAATATCAGCTAACAGGGTTTAAGGGCTAGAAAGAGTTTTCAGAAAATGTTGGTCATTTCAGAAATAAAAATTAGAGCTAAAAAGTTTTACTTTTAACAGTTAGTTTCTAACATATGCAAGTTAGAGGGCATTTGGAACTATAGTTCGAACAAAGATTTAAAGTGAAAATACTGTAGCAAACTGACTTGAAGCAACACTTCTTGGTCTGAACCATGACTCCCAAACGCACACTTTTAAGTCTTAATCTCTCAAATTCATTTCATAGTTCCTATTGTAGCCAAATCATAGAAGAGCCATCATCTCGCGAAAATCTCACCTAATCAACTCAATTTCCACAATAATACAAGACTCACGCGCAATGAATAACTGAAGGTGACAGGAACCAGAAATTAATTTCATAAAGTATCAAATTACATGATTTTTTATTCTTTTTTGCAAAAAAAGAAAGCAAAAAAGAAAGCGGAATATTTTAAGTCAATGTCCTTCATACCAAGTCAACCGAGGCAAAAAAAATTAAAAAGAAGCGAAAAAAAAAAAAAAGGCAAACAGGTAAAACTAAAGCGTAATGGACTATAATCAGATCTAGAATCGCATGTGAATTCAAAAAGAAAATAGAGGCACAAATAAAACCAACGGATCTAGAATACTCACCACCAGAACGCGAAGCAGCAATCTGGAAGCAAAAAAAGATTACGGCAAAATTAGTACCCGAAGAAACACAGATAAAACCACAATTTAGAGAGAGAGAGAAAATTTACAGGGAGTATCGGCCTTTATAGTGCTCATGAGATCAGTGTGCCATAGATTCCGATAATTCTGCCGGAGCTGCATCTTCTCCAGGTGCTCCTGCGACGCCATTGCGATCACTCACTGCGATCTCTTTCTCTCTCTTCTCTCTCTCTCTCTCCGGAGAACTGCAAGATCAAAACGAGCAAAAGATATTTTGAGAGAAATTTAGGAAGTTCTAGGGCTTCGATGAAGTCCAAGAAGAAGACTAAACACGGAAATGCGACATAGGAGGAGGAAAAATCGACGAGAAAAAGTACGAGAAAACGGAGCCAAACAGAACCTTCGAAAGGGAAAAATTTGAAATCTTCGACTTCGAGAAAAGAAAATGGAAACAAACAAGGAAGGGAAATTACAGAGGAAATTCCCAATTATTATTAGTTGTTAAATTGGAGTTGACGATTGAATCTCTTTCTAAAAAAGGCATAGGAACCTGAAAAGAGGATTTGTTTTTCGACCAATACGGCGGCGACTTTTAGAGAGTGTTGGTCAAGTAGCGAAAACTGTTTTTATTGTAGAGTAGAAGTTCTGCGTTATAGAGATTTTTTTATTATTATTATAATATTTAAAAATTTTATATTGTTTATAATTAACAATAATATAAATTATTTTTATTAACACAAAGTTAGTTAATAAATGCGCAAGTTTGCATAAAAAAATTAACTAGAAACTATTTATGCTTAGATATTTACAAATAACGTTTGACTTCACAAAAGAGAAAAATGGCTCTTAATTTTGATTATCATGTGCTTTTCTTGCGTGGCTTTATTTGGAAAACAAACCATGTGCTGGCCGAGAGCATCGGAACGTGCTTGTCACGATGGTTTGAAGTTTGATGAAAGGCCATTACAATATTGCATTACAATTTATATGCACAAAATTGACCTACCGCCTAATTTCCTAAATATCTCTAACATACTACTAACCTTTTATCTCTAACTTAAATTGAATTGAACTTTATCTCTAACTTGTTTAAAAAAAAGACTGTAGACACCGATTATGTTGAACACTACATATTAATTAAGACTATGACTCATCTTTTATCCTTAAAACATTTTTTTTACCCAACTAATCCAAACAATTATACTTTAACTGAGTAACGCTAATGGAACTATTAGAGATGTTGGATTAACATAATCCTAATTAAAGTCGCGCATTATTTATTTATAATCAACTAATAAAAACATCGTGCCAACCCTTTTAATAGGTTGATGAAAGACTAAAATTTATGAAATCCTCAAAATCTTGATTCCCATTTAATAGTTTCCTTTCCATCGATTAAAAAAATAAGCAACACAAATTATTGGGGGTATGCTCGGTGCCGTCCCCGAGGAGCAGATCCCCCATGGCTCAGCAAATGTGCTCGATAGATGCACCAGGAAATGCAATCTTGATCCCTAAGAGCTCAACTAGTCTGTCCGAGGTGCTCTATAGGGCCCTGCTGGCCGCAACGCAAACTATCACCTTATCGGGTAAGACACGTGCTCATGTCGGATTGTCAGAGCTTGCAAATAGACAACCATTCACCACAAAAGCCAGTTGATGGCCGCGTTTTAGCCGTCAAATGGAGGTTGATCCTTTGGCGGAGACCGTGACACATGTCACCTACCTTCTGACAGGCCTTGATGTGACACACGGGTCATGGGCAAAACCTATTTAACACTCAGTTCAAGTGGCAGCCTATAAATAGAGCACATTTACTGCTGCTCAAAAAAAAGTGCTCCTTTCCAACTAACCAGATCCCGTTCTCTGCCGAGTAGTGTCTGCCTTGAACATCAGAGAGCCATAATCTGGTACCGCATCGATGTCCTCCTTTACCTCTGAAGCGTCCATCTTCTTATTGTAGGTACGTCCAAGCAGGCCAAGACGAGCAAGGCAAATTCATCAGAACAATGTACACAGCCGCACGTGGTGTTGACACACCGCCATTCATTGGTAAGCATCAACATTTTGGCGCTAAAAGGAGGGCCTCGACGCCTTCACTCAAAATCATTAACCACATTCGCCCTTGCAATCCAAGCATGGTAACGAGAGGGAATACCCAGGATAAGGGTGCCCAATAAGACCAGAACCCGAACAAATCTCGGGGACGCCCTCAGGCTACTAGATCTTGGTCTGGCGGTCAGGGAAGCGTAACTAGAGCCAAACAAAGCGTAGAAGACCCGTTTGCCCAGAATCCGATATGAGAACTCACAAATGCTATTAGATTATTAACCCAACAGGTCACCCAGCAATAGGCGTAACGTCAACATGCTCCTATCCTCCTTCCCCCAGCCCAAGAGGACAAAGCCAAGGGTCGAGTAGGACAGAGGGCTAAAGGCCGAGACGATGCCGACTCTGAACACTTTAGGCAAACCACTCACGATGTCTCAACTAACAACCGACTAGTCCGGGAAGGCCGACCTAGCCCTCAAGGTGGCCGGGGATAGTCACCTTGAGGCTCCCGAGCATCAGTGTTTGACCAGCTTGGATGCCAGGGAGAAGTTCAACAAGATAGGCAATCTAGAAGAGGCAACATGGTTAAGGGCGAAGCCCTCTATAGGGTAAAACTGCCCAAAGATACCAACAGTCGTCAATTTCAGGAGTTGCAGCGATAGATCGATCAGATTCGCACCAACAAGTTTAGACTAGATGAGGGTGGCATGCCGGACCCCTCCATTTACTGACGCCATTATGCGGGCCCCCATGCCCCAAAAATTTAAGGTGTTGTAGATCAAGGCTTACAACGGGACGACCGACCCCGATGAGCACGTCGAGCTATACCGAGGGCATATGTTACTTCATAAATGCCAATGATGTAGCCATATGCAAAACATTCTCACTCACGCTAACCAGCTCTACTCGGCAATGGTTCAAGCAAATAAAGCGGGTACCATCACCTCTTTTTGCCAGTTATCTAACGCCTTTTTCTCTGCATTTTCGACAACCAGGACTAGAAGGAAGGAAGTTACTCACCTTTACACCATCAAACAAGGGAATAAAAATGTTAAGGATTACATCAACCAATTCACCTGAGCTACGTTAGAGGGGAGGCATATCGAAGACAAGACCTTGAAATATGCATTCACAGAGGGCCTCCGAAATAGGAACCTAACCTGGTTGCTTGCCTTCGAGCAGCCGAGTACTTTCTCTCAAATGCTCAAGTATGCTCAGAGGTATACTGATGTGGCCGAATATATGAAAAGCTGCGAGAAGGTGAAAGAAGCAATAACGGCAGCAAGAAGGGGAAGAAACAAAAGGCTACACCTGAGTAGCCCAGCGCCGAGTAGAGCAAGAAGCTGAAGGAGAAGTAGAGAACCGACAAGACCAAGGCCCCAATAGAAAAATTTTAGAGCTACATGTCCCTGGTCGCCAGCATTGACGAAGTGTTGACCCAGGTGAATGGTAGGAATTTGTTGGGGACCTACCCAAGCTGAAGGGAAGCAAAGCAAAGAGGGGCCAGAACAAATATTGCAACTTCCACAAGGATGTTGGGCATAACACTCACGATTGCATTCAACTTAAGGACTAGATCGAAAGGCTGGTTCGAGATGGGTATTTACGAGAGTTTGCAGAGCAAGTCCTCACTCCCTGCTCCACAGCCAAGAGAAACGACTAGCTAACCTGAGACGCACAGACTCAACCACACAATAGTAGGAATGCCCTGGAACCCCCGAACGTCATTCACACTATCTACGGCGAGCCTGTTACTTGGGACACCCCTATACTCGGGAAGCTCGATTGGTAGAGAGAGACGACCTCATGAATATGTCTAAGCACGTCAACAAGATCTACCAACAAAAAGATGTCCACATCACTTTCACCGAGGAGGAGGCAAATAGACTTGTTCACCCATACAATGAAACCCTTGTATAAGAACTCCAAATTACCAACAATACTTTCTGGCGTGTGTTGATCAATAGCGGCAATTTGGCCAACATTTTATTTAAATAGCCCTACGATGGGTTAAAGATCAACAACGCCAATCTTATTCACTAGAGAATGCGTCCGAGCAGTCGACAAGGTTGGCCTGCTTGTCACCTTGGGGGAGGGGACTACTCGGGTAACACGCTTTGTTGACTTTCTCGTCGTCGATAAACCCTCTTAGTACAATGTCATTATTGAGCGACCAACCCTAAACGCCTTGAAGGCTGTGGTCTCTACCTACCACCTTGTGATGAAGTTTCTAACGGAGAATATGGTCGAAGTTATCAGGTCAAGGTAAAACAGCTCGACAATTAAGCATCTCGACTATATTCAAGGTCGACGAAACGTCGTACCCCGCTAAATAGAAGCCTAAGATGCTATTAGACCGAGATCCTCGACTCCCGAAAGAAGAGGTGAGAGCCACATCGGTGGAGGAATCGGTGCAATACAACCTAGACCCCAAGCATCCTGATCGAACAGTCCAACTCGGTTCTCAGCTGAAGCCTAAAATCTGGGCCAACTTGGAGAAATTCCTCATGGAATTTTGGGATGTATTCGCGTGGTCCCATGAAGACATGCTTGGAATTAACCCCAATATCATCTGTCATCACCTCAATGTCTGCCGTAAGCATAAGTCGGTCATCCAAAAAGAAGAGCCTTCAACCCAAAGAGGTATGCCGGCATTAACAAGGAGATTCAAAAGCTCTTAAACACCAGATTTATTTGAGAAGTCACCTACCTGGAATGGCTGACAAATGTAGTCCTAGTTAAAAAAGCCAATGGAAAATGGTGGGTCTATATCTATTATACCGACCTTAATAAGTCCTGCCCGAAGGACTGCTTCCCACTTCTCTGGATAGACTAGCTTGTAGACGCAATGGCTGAACAGGAGCTGTTGAGCTTTATGGACACTTATTCTGGTTACAACCAAATCAGAATGGTCGCGGAAGACCAAATCAAGACCGCTTTTACCGTGGACCAAGGGCTTTTCTACTATGTGGTTATGACTTTTGGATTGAAGAACGCCGGAGCCATTTATCAACGCTTGACAAACAAGATGTTTGCTCAGCTAATCGGCAAGACCATAGATGACATGCTCGTCAAATCAGTCTAAGCAGTGGACCACATCGTTGATCTCTAAGCGAGTTTTGATATTCACTGGGAATATGGGATGAAACTCAACCTGACCAAGTACGCATTAAGTATTGACTCTTGTAAGTTCCTTGGATTTATGGTGAACCAAAGGGGTATCGAGGTCAACCCGGCTAAAGCCTAAGCTGTAACTGACATGCATTAACCTTGCACAATCAAAGAGGTACAAAAGTTAACCGGCATGGTAGCTGCCTTGTCTAGATTTGTGTCCCCATCTACTGACAAGTGTCACCTATTTTTTCAGGTACTCAAATGGAGGTTTGAGTGGAGCAGGGAGTATGAAGAAGTATTTCAAAATCTTAAGAGGTATCTAGCCACACCTCCGCTCCTGTTCAAAACTTTACTGAGAGAAGTATTAAATGCCTACTTAGTCGTGTCCGAAAAGGTTGTCAACTTGGTTCTTGTCCGAGAAGAAGACTATGTTCAGAAGCTAGTATACTACACTAGCCATGCATTCTAAGGCACCGAGGAAAAGTACCCTCCTTTGGAAAAACTCACCTTTGCTCTCATCACCTCTGCCCGAAAACTTCAACCATATTTTTAGGGTCACACTGTTCGAGTACCGACCAAGTATCCCATGAAGCAAGCCTTCCAAAGTCCAAAGATATCTAGATAAATGGCCAAGTGGTCAGTTAAGCTTAGGCAATATGACATTCACTTTGTCCCTAGAACGGCCATTCAGGCGCAAGCCTTGGTCGACTTTATTGTAGAGTTTACGGATGTCGAGAAGAGTGCCCCTTCCATGGAACAAGCCCCTGTCGAGGCCCAAGACTTTCCTAGCAGAGCAGAAGCAGCAATATCTCTGAGCCCAAGCTAATAAAGGCTCTTGGTCAATGGATCGTCCTAAGCTGATGAGTCAGGCACTGGTCTAGTCTTCACTAACCCGAATGGATACCAAGCAATTTACACCATTCGCTTTGACTTTAAGGCATCCAACAATAAGACCAAATACGAAGCGTTATTGGCTGGGCTCAGGATTGCGTGAGACCTCAAGGTGGACCACATCTGCATTCATAGTGATTCAATGCTTGTAGTCTAGCAAGCCACTGGGGGATTCCAAGCTCGAACGGAGTCCATGACTGCCTATGTGAAAGAGGTCAAGGCATTGTTGGGGCAGTTTAAAGCCTATTCTTTCATCTAAATCTCAAGATTCAAGAACTCCAAAGCCGACACCCTTGCTCGGCTAGCCTCAGGATTGGGCGATAGCGAACTGACATTAGTCCCAATCGAGAGATTAGCCAAGCCAAGCATCATTAAAGAAGTGGCTAGTGTAGCTAAAGAGCAAGAAAGCACCTGGATGGACCTGATCATCTGATACCTGACCACAACTGAGTTTCCCGACAATCGATAACAAGCCCGATGTATCCGTAATAGCTCAGCTTGGTATTCGATGATCGGGGGAAAACTTTATAGACGTGGATACACTACCCTATGCTTGAGATGTGTAGGGCCTAGAAAAGCTCGGTACCTTATGAAAGAAATCCACACAAGACTGTGCAGCAACCATGTAAGAGGGCGTTCCTTGGTCCAAAAGTGCCCCCGTCAAGGATACTATTGGCCGACCATGGAGCAAAACTATAGAGAAATTGCACAAAAATGCCTCAAATGTTAGCAGTTTGCTCGGGCAATCGAACACCACATCGAGCCGCTTAGCTCAGTCACATCTGCCTAGCCGTTTGCTAAGTGAGCTATTGACCTGATTGGACCTCTCCCCCTTAAGCTTGGTCTCAGTTCAAGTATTGTATAGTAGTTATAGACTACCTCACTAAGTGGGTAGAGGTTGAACCATGCACTACCATGACCGAAGCCAAGTGCACCAACGTCATTTGGAAGAGCATCTTCTGTCGGTTTGGAATTTTGCACTTTATAGTTATCGACAATGCTAAGCAATTCAAATTGTCAAGTTTCCTCAATCTGTGTAAGAAGCTCGGCATCAAGAAAGTTTTCTCCTCGCCTGGCTACCCTCAGAGCAATGGGTAGGTTGAAGTGGTTAACAAAAACAATCAAGGACAACCTAAAAAAAATAGAGGACCACAAAGGCGCGTGGATCGACGAGCTCCTACAGGTGCTTTGGGCATACTGAACAATGACCCGGACTACCACAAGGGATACTCCATTCTCCCTCGTATATGGGGTAGAAGCTCTCATCCTGGTGCAGGTTAGCCTGCCGAGCTTCAGAATTGAACACTATGATGAGCTCAAGAATGCCAAACTTCTAATGTCCAAGCTTGATCTATTGGAGGAAAAGAGGGATCGAGTGGTAATTCTTACCACGACGTGGAATCAAGTTGTTGCTCACTGCTACAATAAGCGGGTTCAACCAAGGAGTTTCAAAGTTGGTGACTTAGTACACAAGAAAGTTATCATCCAGCAGCCCGGGCTTGAGTCGTTTGGACCAAAATGAGACAGGCCATTCAAAGTAAGTAGCATTGCATGGCTAGGCACATACAGGATAGCGGACATGGAAGAGAACGTGCTTGGTCACCCCTGGAATATCGAGCACTTGAAGATGTTTCATTGTTAGCAAAAGGCCAAAACTCCTTTTTTGATCTTTGGCTCCATTCTTTTGAAATTATAAGGTCTACTAAGCAGAATTAAAAATGTAAGAAAGAAATGTTAATAAAGATACCTATTTTAAAGAATTCCTCCAAGCAATTTACATTAAGAAGGCTGAAACTCCCAAACAGGGAGGCCACTCTAACTCCAATCCGGGGGACAGAACCAAAACTCCCAAAGAGGGAGGGTCATCCTAGAAACCAGACTAGGGGGACTAGTCGGCACTATCCCGAACACAAGTGGACTTGAAACACCAATCCACTAGTCCATTATGAAGCAAACAACCTGACCAAGAGTTACCCTAACACGGCTATAACTCTGGTGAAACTAACTCCCGACCATAATTAGACTTGTAAAAGTTCAAATGAACTTAAACAATTCTAGGGGGACTACTAGGCACTACACACTGTTGTAGTTAACCCGAGTCGAGAAACGATGAACTTGGAAAAATGAAATTAAAAATTTCAATACCGAGAAGATCGTTTCCAAGAAACATTGAAATTAAAATAAAGTTAAAGGTTTCGTTTTCGAGAAGCGCTATACTTGGACAAATAAAATTAAAAGTTTTATTTCCGAGGAGTACAAAACTTGGAAAATGAAGCTAAAATTTCATTAAAATAAAAATAAAATTTAACGAAGCTAAAATTTCATTAAAAATAAAAATAAAATTTAACTATCTCTGGGAGGTATAATTAATCAGGCACCTCCCACACTCGGACAGAAGAAAGATACAAAAATGCAAAATTTACTTCTGGGCTCCGTTCCTAGCATCACCGTCCTCACTGTTGCCATCCTTGGCATCCAAGTCCACCACCACATCTTGGCCGACCTGCTTTGCATCCTCACCCGTCTCTGGCTTGACCATTAAGGACCAGTCCAGGGCAACAGCCTCGGGATGTTTCTCCAGAATATATTCCTGCAGATCCTTCATCCCCAAGTAATAATTGTCCACGTAATCTACAGACCCCTTGAAGTCATACACTGCTTGGGCTAGCCTGCTAGATAGCTCCTCCCTTAAAAAGCGTTCATGCTTGTCCTTGGCAGGTTGGAGGGTAGCCGGTGCCTAGTCTGCCTCGGACCACACTTTGTCTACCTCTTCTCAGACCTTTCTGGCTTCATCCTCGGCCTAGGTAATGTCGGCCATCGCCTGGTTAAGCTCTGCGTCCTTTGCCTTAAGTGCTTTCTCCGCCTCATCCTTTCCCTTGTCACCCTTATTGGCCTTTCTTTGCTTAAGACGGAATTGGCGCTCAGTGATGAAGTCTGCCATTTTCATATACATGTAGGCCTGTGAGGAAAAGCAGTCAGCCGAATAGACATTGGGAAAATATTGCAAATGAAAGGGACTTCAAGATGTAAACTTAGCGTAGCTTGATGAATAACTGAAAGGCGGACCAGAAGCAGTCCGAGAAGGTCTCTTGACGAGCTTGCTAGAAGAAAATCCTCCCTGGGTATGGCGTCTCTGATAGTCTCAACCATTAGACATTGCATGGTGGGACGCCTCCCGGGGGGCTTGGCCGGTGGTAGTTGTACAATGGCAACCATAGCGAGCGGACGGTCTCGGCTAAACGACCCGCTAGACCTGGTCAATAGCGGCTAGATGGGTGGTTGCTCGATGGCAGGAGGCTACTCGGTCCTTGGAGTCCTCTTCTTCTTTGAACCCGTGACCGTTTTCCCTTTGGAACGGCAGAGGTTCTCCATCATCCTCTGCCTCTCTTGCCTAGACATTTGCAGCGAAGACATGTTTGTAAGAAAGAAATCACAAGTCAAGGCAAGCTTGGCAAAACTCAAAAATAAATAAATAAATAAATAAACCTCAAAGCTTACCCCGATCCAAAACTTACGCAATGAATATAGGTGCCTGATCACGTCCTCAGATCCTCATCCGCAACAGGTGGCCCCAAATCGAAGGAACCACCCAAAGAGTCCTCGAAGCTAGATGTTGATGGCTCACTCGTTAGCCACCTATATCTACTGGTGCTCGGCCCTGGGATGTCCAAGGCATTGGGCATGGCGACTATCACCTGCTCAGTTGGCCAAGCAGGTGGAACGTTTCAGCGAGGGTTTATTAAGTTGGACCCCTCAAACCAGCTGTAATGGGAGAGGTTGGTCTTCCGAAGCAGGAAGGATTGTTGTCGAGTAGACTCAGGCTTTGTGTATAACTCCTTCACTGTTGCAATGACCTCGCTTGGCGACTATGGGCTCTTCGACCAAACCTGTCCTTGCTCAAATATCCTCAGGACTTGTTGATCCTTGGGTACCACTTCACTGGCTCGAGATACATAATTACCCCTGACGAAGAACCACTCAAACTTCCAAAGCCTGTTCGAGTCGGGATTACCCAAAATGAAGTCATTTTTGAACCGGTGAAGTAACACCAACCCGACTGTCGGGGAAGCCTCTTTATTTTGTACACTTGCTTGAAGGCTTTCCACAACATCTCGGTTATTGGTAATACTTCTAGAGAATGTACACCCTGATCATGGAGCGGTAGCAGTTTGAGTTAAGCTAATCATAGCACACATTTAAATCATTTAACGCCCGGTGGAGGAAGGGATGGAAAGGCAGACAAAGCTTGGCCTGAAAAAACTCAACATACAAGGTGATGTGGCCTTCGGGTGAGTTTAGTGGTGAATCTCCCTCCCCAGGCAAAACAAGGTTGACATCATTGGGGATATAATACTCCCGATGTAACACTTTGAGCTGGCCTGGCATCATTGCCGAGGTGTATTCTACTGCGGAGACTTAGCCGGGCCGAGAGCTCCTGTACGCTATCATACCATGAACCCTGGTCACAATCGGCCTGTAACGCCCCTATATGGGGGTTAACAGTTTTTAATGAGATAAAATAAAAATAAATAATAAAAGTAAAACCTTAAAAATAAAATTTGCCCGGGACTTAAATGAAAACTCCTAACTCAAAAATAAAAATATAAACGACAATTAAACCACAGTTTAATGTAGCACCTTAAATTTAATAATATAAACTGTTGTCATCATCATTTTAACCCTCAACACATTATAATACAGTCACAGAAAGTAACAATTGATGCTTACATTATCATGAAGAACATTCTCAACAATTGAAGCAGTCCCAATGTAATATAGCTACATCACTTCCTCAACTATATTTCTCGTAGCCACCTCACACTTAGTGAGTCCTGAAAAGATATAAACATAAGGGAATGAGCAACACTATGCTCAGTAGAGAAAGCCATTACTCACCTTTAGGTTTTTATCATTACCACATTAAAACCTGCATGGTTAGTAAGTTACATCACATTCCAGATTATGAGGTTTATTATGATCACATCTTATGGATACCGTAGTTAATCATTACCAAATGTCATAATTACACATTTATACAAATATTACCAATCATCATTGTTCCTAGGTATCCATGTTAAATTGAGTATCACTCAACTCATCGAAACCCAAATGGGCGCACTTGATCACCCTATAAACATTCCAAGGGTGTTCCGGTGAGGGGACATCAAGCCCCGAGTCCTCACCAAATCAATTCCTGTACAGTGTGTTCTGGGACTTTCAACCCAAGGAAGCGTCATCACCTTCCCCCTATTTTACCTTTTAGGGTATTCATGCCCAAGGACGCAACCGTCGCCCTTTTCATGTCTCACAATTTCTCTATATTGAATCATTATCAATAGAGTTAGTTTTCCTAACCATGCTTCTCAATTTATAACATGTGTCAATTCATTATGTTCCTCGCCGTACAATACAAGACGAGTCCATGTCATAGTTTCATATGTGATAATCATATAATATCAGTTCAACATAGATATATATATATTGCGGTAAAACAATCAATTTTAATTCTATAAAAACCTCACAAAAGATGAGTAATAGAATCCCTACCTTTTAAGCTTATCAACAGTCTCTTAATCCTGGAATCAATTAACGTTAGCTCCATACTCCCTTGATCCTAAGGCGTGCATAAGGACAATTAAAACTAAAGCACAACATACAACTACATTCATAAATAAATCATGTGTAAACCTATCTTACTAGTATGCCATTAAAGCTTTTATATAAATCTCTTTCGAATACCACAGTAAACAATTTTTGTCTTAACACAATATAAAATGTGAACAAGTAATCTATATGTTTTAGTCCTTAATAAGATTCATCAATCACTTAGGATAATATTGGAAAGGTTGCAAGACATTAAAGAATTAGGTGGTGAGCAAAGATGGGTTCTTGGTTCAGGTTAGCAGCTGGTATACCATAACAAACTGGTAGATTTACTAGTTTCCAATACAAAAATTGAATAATTCTTAGAAAATAAAATACAACTCCGATTTAGGTTTATGATAGCTCGTTAGAAAGCCTAGGATGCTACTTTTCAAATATGCAAACCAATTCATAAAATTCATTTTAATTTAATCTTAGAATTTCAAGAAATAACCACTGCCCATAGAGGTATTACAAAGTTTAACAATATAAATTTTTCTGTCTAGGGCATATACACTTAGACTTCATACATATGCTCCAAAATAGCAACAAACATATACTTAGGTTTAAGAACGCAAATTTGAATAATCCTTTAGTATAAAAGAAAATTTATAAATGAAAGACTAAATTTGTTCATAAGATTCTAACCTCGGATTATGGTTAGTTGGAAGCTTGAAATGGCTTCAAAACAGGTTCCTTTACTTCGGTATGACTGAAATTCTTGCTCAAATGGAGGTGATGGTGGCTGATTTTTATGGCTGCCTTGAAGAAGTTCTCTAAGTATTTTGCTTCAGCAAGGAAATGAGAAGAAGAGTGTGGGAACCGTGGAAGAGAAAGGAAGAAAAGATGAAGTCTTTGAAGAGAAGTGATAGAAACAATTATAGAGGAGACATGTTGAAGCATGTCACGGAGGAAATAAAGAAAATGAGGGTCAAGAGTAGTTGGAAAAGATATCCTTATGTCTCATCTAAAGACTTTAACACACATAATGCCAATATGACATTTTTGAGATTTATTAGAAGTTCTAAGGCTTTTTAGTAATCATACTAAATAAATATAGGAGAATTTTAGAAAACTTAAAAATAGATAAAAATAAATATTATAAAATAAATTTAAATGAAGCAATTTTTTTTATACATTAAAATTAATTTAATTACCTCAATACCCGTTAGGAGAATAACGGGTGTCACAGCTCTACCCCCCTTAAAGAAATTTCGTCCTCGAAATTTCAATTCTAGCAATACTAGTAAAAATTATGATTCCACTATGATTCCAATTCTGAGTCTAAACCGTTAATGCTGTTTGTCCTCCAAATTTAAGTTATCGTATTTCCACTTATTTACTTGCAAAATAAATCTTACTCCTAAATCCCTCAATAAGAGTATTTCTGACAAGTTTCAACTTATAACACCGTATAATAGTCTAAGAATCTGATCAGGCATACATATTGACCATATCATGATTCCAGTCCTTCATTGTCCATGGACTGTGATTTACAATCACATTTAAGGAGATTGCCAGAGAAATTTTATATACTTCATCTTTAGGTTCCTTTTCCTTTTTGAGTAAGAAAAAGTCAAATATATTTGATTTCATACCTCAACTAATAAACTAGAACATAATCATAAAACATATATCACAAACACTTTTATTCAAAACTATACATTAAACTTACTCATAGAGATATTAAACGGAATCTCAGAGTTACAAACATACCCGGCATATTTTTCATTAAACAGCTATCCTCATGACACAAACATTCAATCCAAATAATATACTCATATTTCATATGGAATATCCCCATAACTGACTCTGGTACTTCCACATAATATTAACAGAATATTACACATTACAAACATAATACGGATACGTTTCGAGAGTACAAGGCACTCCGTATACCAGCTATCCATATCATGCATGCTTATAGGATACAAAAACATCGATAAACAAAAGATCGGACCTTAAGAAGGATGCGTTTCGAGAGCATCAAGTACTCCGTATCCAGCCATCCCGGCATTAGGCTCAATGAATCTAAAAGATTGAACAACAACGTACCACAAGAAACACAGAATACAAGGCAAACGGTTATTCGTAACACACGAAATACGGACATACATGCCTACATGCCAAAGATAAAACAAAAAGATTACAGATGGAGATTCAAATCAATTGGCCGCTCCCGGCTTTCCCTTTCCCATTCAAGCTTGGATGTTGCAGTGTCGGATTCTGGATGTATGATTTACATTTTATCTATCAATTCCTCAGCTGTTGAAGCAGTAACAAAGATTTGTCTCTCCGATTCTGTAGTGATGTTTTCTTCCACAGCGTAATCTAGAAATTTCAAAAGACCGTCATAAAAACCCTTTACGTTCAGCAAACCCAAAGGTTTGGAATAAAAGCCCAACAATTGCCCACAAGCAACTATAAATATTTCCTCAAGAGTACCTAGACCACCAGGTAATGCTATAAAAGCATCAGAATTATAGATTATGTCTTTAAAATTTTTAGGGATACTCCTGACTCCTTCTCCCTTACCTATGGCTTCCTTACAAAGGTTTCCTTCAACTGGAATATGAGGCCAAATTCTTACATCAGTAGCGTCGCTAGACCTAGCTGCTAGTGTCATATTTACCATCATTTTTATACTACCACCCCCATAGATTATGTTAATCTTCTTGCGTGCTAGGATTTGCCCTAAGTGATTTGCAGCTTCTAAATAAGCTTTATCTTTTCCAAGGCTGGAACCACAAAAGACACAGACATTCTTTATTTTCTTCGTGGACTGGGAGGTAGACATATTTGGTTTATAGAAGTGGTTGCTTAATGTCTGCTCCACTTAGACTTCGGGTTCTACATGAGATTTTAAAGATGAGAAATATACAAAAAGGGCTAAAGAGATAGACGAGTAGGTAATGAAAAGGTAACCCAAAGATTTAAACAAAATCTTGTGCGGATAAGAAAGTAAGATAAGGTGATTGATAGTTTATAGAAAATCTGATTCACTTTTTGAAAAAGATTAGACACTAATTGTATAACTTTTGACAATTGAGAACAATTCGACAAAAGACCCTCTTGACACAACTGTAGACTTTTTGACAAATATACACCAAGTCTAGAAATTTAATATAAACGACAAATACTGTAGAACTTTTGAAATTTGAGACACAAATCTTGAAATATCTGGATAAGCTTTTCAAAATTCAAACATATTACTGTACCGTATGTAACGTGTCTGATAAGATAATATATTTTATTATATATATATTTAAGAAAATCATAAATTAAATAAGATATTAACACTTACTGTATTAATCTAATAATCACAATTATTTCAAACACAAAAGCAAATATTTTGAGTAAAAGAAAAACACAAACTGTTGAACATCAGCTAAAACTGCTTCAAATAAGTAAAGACTAAATAACCTTTATAGAGCGATGACTTATTCCCCATCCAGTTTTCTTATGGCTTGACAAACAGGATCTATAAATACCATATTCCTGAGGCGTTGTCTTTCTGTATAAAATTTTGGCCAGAGTTTAAAAATAGCTCCTTGAACATATCCACTAGGGTGACCGTGGAGAGGAGGATGGATGCTATCCAAGTTCTCCTTTGAAAGTCCATCCCTACAAAACCTTATTTTATCCTCTCTATTCGTAGACATATAACCAGGTGAAGTACATTTACCGTTACAATTTTGTCTTCCACATTTGTTACAAGTGATCACGATGGCACGAGCTCTTCTTTTCATTGCACTACGACTGGTACCTGTTCCTGGTAAACCGACGTCTTGACTAAAGTCACTCGGACGGATTTTCCCCTCTATCAACATTCTCACATCACAAGGGATACCAAAACGCATAAGAATCCACAACCGAGTAATTCTAGCCTTGTATTTCTTTCTGAGAATCTTTTGGGAGAGTGATGGGAAATACTTTCTCAGGTGTTGGTACTTTGGGTCCATGATGAGATGAAAGAAGAGTAAATAGAAAGAAAAAATTAAGATAGTAAATTGCAGAATCCTAGAATTCCTTCTTCTTTTAGAGAAAAAGAAGAATTTTTAATGAAAAAGAAGAGGATTTGCGATTTAGATAGAAAATAACAAATTAAGAGAGAAAAAGTGAACTCAGAGAAATAAGCTCCTATGCACAGTAAACGTATTTGTAAACAATGATTAAACCACTGTATATGACACGTATAGAAACCACGTGGGAGAGACAGTGTGAATCAAACTGATTTAAGATTTGAACTAGGCCCAAATGTTCTTAGTTGAAAATGATCAGGTTGTTTCCGGCCTTAACACATTTAGAACGAGTTAAATAACAAACATAAAATTGAAAACCAATTCGTATGAATCTTAAACCCAATTCAAAGCCCACTATAGATGAAGTTAATTATGAACAACAAATCTAATTTAACGACAACAAGGATCTTCCTGAATGATATTTAAAATCATTTCATAACAACATAATCTTCCAGCAACTCAAATAATTTTGTTTTAATCAAAACCTTATTGAACAATGCATACACCCATATGTTATTGATAATACTCAACATCTATCAATGGATTCATCATCATTGCTACCAAGGGTTTAGAATGTGACTAACCTTGAAATCAATACGATTTACGTCTTTCAACGTAGACCATATCAACGAACAAAGACACTTGATGTTACTACTTAAGAACATCTACAATCCTCACAATTCTACTTATACAATATATAATTTCCTCATATAACAAAACCTTAGGTAACCAAAAGATTCACTGATACACTTAAATACAATGTACGTAACGAAATATTCCAATTTTGAGATTCATGCATTCTAGACTTTACACAGTCTCAACAGACCAAAAGTCTAACATTTATCTCTCTCAAGATTCAATACCATGATTCCCAACTTATATCATATTCCTCAAATAAATAGAACTTTTAAGAAAAGATATTAACAATTATGTGCTCCATCGAATCCACACATAATCATTACTTAGGTTTGAATCAATTACGAAAAATTTGGCATATCTATGTCAAACTTTAAAATCAATAAATCAAGCCTTATATTTCTTATTGTTTTTCACGAGACAAAAGGCTATTAAATCCTCGTATCTACACGAATTTCTCATCGTTTATACGAATTAGATATGCTTATAGATCCAAATATTATACGAATCTCTCATAAGCATTCTACTTATAAACTCATTCCATATAATTATCATTCCCTTATAACTATTAATACTTTCCTTCTATATAATTATTGTACTCATATAACTATTAATATTTTCATTCTATGGCCTTTCCATGTTATATCCTTCTAGACTGTATAAATCAATGTGAAGGTTCATTTTGATGATGACAATAAAAATTCAGCTTCAAAACCATCTCAAAAATATATTTTTTTAAAGTGGTGCTACACTCCCTAGGTTAACCGAACCTAGGCTCTGATACCAAAAATTCTGTAACGCCCCTATATGGGGGTTAACAGTTTTTAATGAGATAAAATAAAAATAAATAATAAAAGTAAAACCTTAAAAATAAAATTTACCCGGGACTTAAATGAAAACTCCCAACTCAAAAATAAAAATATAAACGACAATTAAACCACAGTTTAATGTAGCACCTTAAATTTAATAATATAAACTGTTGTCATCATCATTTTAACCCTCAACACATTATAATACAGTCACAGAAAGTAACAATTGATGCTTACATTATCATGAAGAACATTCTCAACAATTGAAGCAGTCCCAATGTAATATAGCTACATCACTTCCTCAACTATATTTCTCGTAGCCACCTCACACTTAGTGAGTCCTGAAAAGATATAAACATAAGGGAATGAGCAACACTATGCTCAGTAGAGAAAGCCATTACTCACCTTTAGGTTTTTATCATTACCACATTAAAACCTGCATGGTTAGTAAGTTACATCACATTCCAGATTATGAGGTTTATTATGATCACATCTTATGGATACCGTAGTTAATCATTACCAAATGTCATAATTACACATTTATACAAATATTACCAATCATCATTGTTCCTAGGTATCCATGTTAAATTGAGTATCACTCAACTCATCGAAACCCAAATGGGCGCACTTGATCACCCTATAAACATTCCAAGGGTGTTCCGGTGAGGGGACATCAAGCCCCGAGTCCTCACCAAATCAATTCCTGTACAGTGTGTTCTGGGACTTTCAACCCAAGGAAGCGTCATCACCTTCCCCCTATTTTACCTTTTAGGGTATTCATGCCCAAGGACGCAACCGTCGCCCTTTTCATGTCTCACAATTTCTCTATATTGAATCATTATCAATAGAGTTAGTTTTCCTAACCATGCTTCTCAATTTATAACATGTGTCAATTCATTATGTTCCTCGCCGTACAATACAAGACGAGTCCATGTCATAGTTTCATATGTGATAATCATATAATATCAGTTCAACATAGATATATATATATTGCGGCAAAACAATCAATTTTAATTCTATAAAAACCTCACAAAAGATGAGTAATAGAATCCCTACCTTTTAAGCTTATCAACAGTCTCTTAATCCTGGAATCAATTAACGTTAGCTCCATACTCCTTTGATCCTAAGGCGTGCATAAGGACAATTAAAACTAAAGCACAACATACAACTACATTCATAAATAAATCATGTGTAAACCTATCTTACTAGTATGCCATTAAAGCTTTTATATAAATCTCTTTCGAATACCACAGTAAACAATTTTTGTCTTAACACAATATAAAATGTGAACAAGTAATCTATATATTTTAGTCCTTAATAAGATTCATCAATCACTTAGGATAATATTGGAAAGGTTGCAAGACATTAAAGAATTAGGTGGTGAGCAAAGATGGGTTCTTGGTTCAGGTTAGCAGCTGGTATACCATAACAAACTGGTAGATTTACTAGTTTTCAATACAAAAATTGAATAATTCTTAGAAAATAAAATACAACTCCGATTTAGGTTTATGATAGCTCGTTAGAAAGCCTAGGATGCTACTTTTCAAATATGCAAACCAATTCATAAAATTCATTTTAATTTAATTTTAGAATTTCAAGAAATAACCACTGCCCATAGAGGTATTACAAAGTTTAACAATATAAATTTTTCTGTCTAGGGCATATACACTTAGACTTCATACATATGCTCCAAAATAGCAACAAACATATACTTAGGTTTAAGAACGCAAATTTGAATAATCCTTTAGTATAAAAGAAAATTTATAAATGAAAGACTAAATTTGTTCATAAGATTCTAACCTCGGATTATGGTTAGTTGGAAGCTTGAAATGGCTTCAAAACAGGTTCCTTTACTTCGGTATGACTGAAATTCTTGCTCAAATGGAGGTGATGGTGGCTGATTTTTATGGCTGCCTTGAAGAAGTTCTCTAAGTATTTTGCTTCAGCAAGGAAATGAGAAGAAGAGTGTGGGAACCGTGGAAGAGAAAGGAAGAAAAGATGAAGTCTTTGAAGAGAAGTGATAGAAACAATTATAGAGGAGACATGTTGAAGCATGTCACGGAGGAAATAAAGAAAATGAGGGTCAAGAGTAGTTGGAAAAGATATCCTTATGTCTCATCTAATGACTTTAACACACATAATGCCAATATGACATTTTTGAGATTTATTAGAAGTTCTAAGGCTTTTTAGTAATCATACTAAATAAATATAGGAGAATTTTAGAAAACTTAAAAATAGATAAAAATAAATATTATAAAATAAATTTAAATGAAGCAATTTTTTTTTATACATTAAAATTAATTTAATTACCTCAATACCCGTTAGGAGAATAACGGGTGTCACACGGCCTCTCCTCAGCTTCCGCGTCTTTGGTGGCCGTGTCACCCTATTCTTCCCCCCTAGTTGGCTGGTCCTCGATAGAGACATCGACGATTATTCAGCCAGTGATAAGGGTAGAAGCCCCAGCTCCCCGGCCCGAGATGCTCAGCACATCAGAAGGCGCCACCAAGCCAACACTTTCTCGAGCTGTAACTCGGGACATACCTGCGATGGCAGCCTCGATGTACAGGTCCTCGTCCTTACATGACCTAACCCCTTGCCTCCTGCCTACCATATCGAGGAACTCTTGCTCGGGTATGGTACCAACGCTGAGGTTTAGTATTTTTGCCAGCCAAACAGTGCCATCATGCTCAGGTGAAACTCCCTCAATGTCAACATCCTCGATCGTCGATTGGTCGATATCAATACTGCTGTCCAACTAGGAAATATTTACGTTTTGGGAGTCGTTAAGGTCACTCTTTTTCAGAAAACTACCTGCTTGGTTTTGTGGGAGCTCAGGACGAAGTCTTAAGTCCTCGGATCATAACCTATAGCTCGGCAGCTAAAACTCAAAAATTCCAAAGTCAGTCATGCATACACACTAACATAACGAGGGAACAACTCTTATTATAGCCGAAACTCAGGCGCGAAACTCAAGCACAAGAATCAAAGAGATGCAATGATTACATTCACTAAGGAGATGCCCTAATCTCGTGTTGACACGTGTCCCTCCAAGTTTCACCATGTGACTCTTCATCTCCCGTCTCCTTGGGACACCACCTGAGGGCTAATTTGAGCCGACCACACCCACTTGGCACAATCCATCAGCCGAACACCGACCAGGTGCACTGGGGCACTATTGTTGGGGGTGTATTTGGTGCCCTCCCTGAGGAGTAGATCTCCTGTGGCTCGGCAAATGTGCTCGGTAGATACATCGAGAAGCGCAATCTCGATCCCTAAGAGCTCGGCTAGTTTGTTTGAGATGCTCTATAGGGCCCTTGTTAGCCGCGACACGAACTATCACCTCCTCAGGTAAGACACATGCTAGGGTTGAATTGTTAGAGCCTGCAAATAAACAGCCACTCACCATGAAAAGCCAACAGATGGCCGCATTTCCACCGTCAAATGGAGGCTGATCCTCTAGCAAAGACTGTGATACATGTCACCTATCTTCTGACAGGCCTTGATATGACACATGGTTCACGAGCAAAACTCACTTAACACTCGGTTCAAGTGGCAGCCTATAAATAAAATGCATTTACTGTGGCTCGAAAAAAAAAAAGAAGAAAAGTGCTCCTTCCTAATTAACCAACTCTCGTTCTCTGCCGAGCAGCGCCTGCCTTGAGCGTTAGAGAGCCCTAGTTCGGTACCACCTGGTGTCCCCCTTTACCTTCGAAGCGTCCCTCTTCCTGTTGAAGATACGTTCAAGCAGGCCGAGACAAGCAGGGAAGAGCCATCCGAACACTATGCGCAACCGCACGTGGTATTGACTCATTGCCATTCATTGGTAAGCATCAACACAAATTACATGTAAGACAAACAAATTAACAACTAAATAATGAAAGGAAAAAAATAGTAAACAAAATTGGTGGGTCTATATATCAAATAGACGGAAGCGGAGGAACTGGCGTTGGCCACCAAGGATGCACAAGGTGGAAGACATTCGACAGATTAGCAGCCTCGTTAATCAATGGATAATCCTCAAGCCGCACCGGAAATTTGCCAAGCTTTTGCACCTTATCTTCCAAAATGTTATATCTACAAACGTGATTGTCAATGAATACCAATATCACATGCCCATTTTTTGTGTTAAAACCCAGAATGTACTTGACATCTTTCCCTTCAATGCATACCTCATGGACCAAATCCCACGAGCAGTTCCTCGTTCCCGCACTCTCAAAACTTCCCCTCTGTCGCTCTCCGTTTCAGGCAAACTGGCAAGCCGAGGCCAGCCCCGGCAAGCTCCAAGGAACAGATTAACACACGTTTGGTGCGAAGCTGTCCAACGTACTACATCAGATTTAAAGAGGATTGAGATTAGCAGGCAAGTGGATATACGCTACTGGTAATTTCCATCATCAACGCCTTTAAATGGGTCAAGAGCAACAATTACGCAGCGATTGGCGGGAATTATTTTGGTTAACCAGTATAGGACTCCGTCGCAAGCTACGACGCCGCCGTTATTCCACGGGTGTACAAAAAAGAACCACTCCAATCCTGGGTCCAGTGGAATCTCAACTTGCGACAAGAAAAGATTGTCACTCCATGTACTTCTCGATCCGCACCATCTTCAAAGGAAATACAGACTAACACCACTATGTATTCGAATCCCAACGTTTTGTCGGAGCCGCCAATGACGCTGGGTTTGCAGACTAGTCCGACCCAGTAAAAATCTTGCAGAAAGTAATCCCTGTTGCCTCTCCAACTTTCGGTTCGCGGGGCCACTGCCTGGTTATAGGATTGCAGAGATGGAAGTCTTTGCTTTGAAGAGATGGAGAAACCAACAACAGATCCTCAAACCACGGGCTTCGGAAAGAAATTCAAGTAATGTGATGATGATGATGTTCCTATAGATCTTGGATGAAGAAAGCTCGACTTCTCGCAGAATACTTGATGGAATTCAGTCTCGGATCTTTCTCGTGGCCAGTAGGGTCCCTGTTCGTATATTTTTAACCGAAAGAAAAAGTATAAGGCGGTGATTTGGAACCGGAATCGGGTTCGGAACTCTGCTCCCGCCGCTGCTGGTTGTGATCAATGAAACGGTGGATAAAATTAGGACTCAAAATTAGAAAAAACCAGTGCTCGCAAATAATTTTACATGAACGAGTATTTCTTGAAGAAGATTATCAGTCAAGAATTTAGCCGTTAATGCTGCAGTTGATGGTTCTGCAGTTTCGTTCATCTTGCTTCTATATGGAGCTAAAGAATCGTCGGGAGCCATGACACGAAAAAGCTTTGGAAGCAATTGAACGCCGACAGCTCTCTTTTTATATTTGGCATGACACATATGGGATCAATATCGTCCTTAATCCTAATTTGTTTCCTCTTATATTTCGAACGTTATATTGTTTCCACCTTTTCCCATATTTGGAATTAGCTTTTAGACCTTTCTTTTTTAGAGAGTAAAAGAAGGAACAACTTTTTGAAACTTTTAAAAATAAATAGTAAGTTTTGAAAGTATTTATAGTAAATAATAAATTTATTTATTATGTGAATAAATCTATTATATAAATAAAAATTATGCACATGAATAATTGGAACTGTAATTTAAACTTCTCTTTGTAAATCATTTACTTTTCCTTTTTTAGTTGTATATATATAATTTTTAGTAAAAAACTACTCTTATTTACTATTTGACACTAGACGCATGGCTTTATTTGAGAGCATCTTTTCAATTATATAGTTTTAACTGTTATAGTATAAAACTCTTAGATGATATAGTGTAAAATAAAAATATGTTACAATGTAAAGCCTCGCATATTACAATATATTCATAATTCTAACGTTTAGTTTTAATTGTATTGTCAAATACACTGATGTAAAGAAACCCACAGCCCTTATTTTTTTTCCCCGCATAAACAAAGTCCTTATCAATTCTAATATTGTGTTCACTTTCAAAAAAAAAAAAAATCTAATATTCAATTCCTTGTATATTCTTATCTAAGCTAAAAGCCTCAAACTCAAACATTTTGCCGAAACAGAGAACCCTCTGATAGTTGCATGCTTTACCGAACAGAATAAAAAAAGGGGAACAATATTATAGTAACTCGGAAGCTAGTGTTCGATAATAATGGCCTAAATCATTTTCTCAGTGTAAAATTCTTAAATGATACAGTAACAGTTAAAAAAATCGTTACAATGTAAAGCTCTCGCATACTACAGTAAAAACAGTTCTAACCATCCTGTCAAACGCCCTATAAATTTTTGCTTTACCGGTTATTATCTTATGAAGGTACTCGTTATTACAAAATAAATAAATAATAAATAAAATAAAAATAAAAATATTTTACTACCTTAGCTTATCTAAATATAAAAGGTCTTTTATACCCTTTATATTTTTTAAAAAAAAGGGAAAAAAAAGGTAAATACTATGAAGCAATGAAAAAAATCTTTACAAAAGCCTTTTTCAAGTACTTGCAAACATATCAATCCTGGCATACAAACGGTTTAAGGTTGGCGGGTTAAAAAATTAACCCGCCACAAGTTAAAAAGAGAGGAGGTTTTAAGGGTCTACAACCTTATTCGTCATTTATCCATCCGTTTAATGATATATATTTTTAATTCAATATATTATATAGATTATGCTATAATATATATAATTCAAGTATAATATTGTATTGCATAATATCTATGGTAAAATACATTTTTTTTTAACTTAAAGTCTTATATATGTATGTTAATTACTTAATTAATATATCTTTTTATTTTATCACGAACATTACTAATTGGGTACTGGATACCGTGAGTACTCTAAACCCCTGATCTGCTTCATACCCCACCAATTTATATGGGTTGAGGGGTGGGAATGAGAATCGCTTTTTGAGATGGGTTAGCGAGAAGATTACCCCGACACAAACCTGCTCCTTTGCCATCTTAGAGGTAACCTAATGTAATTCACTAGACCACGAACTCAATCGTACAGTCCCTTGAGATCCTCACAACTATAACGGACCTCTGTGACCTTATGGTTGCGACCCCAACAATAAAGCTGCAGCGGAACTTCGTGACCCTCAAGAAGTCACAACAGTTGATTGTTGTAAGTTGTGATGAAATTTCATTGGAGACGGGGATGCAATGGTAGGGGTTTGTCATCACAAGCCGTGGCACTAGCGATTTGGGGTTGCCAGTGATCGGCAACGGCAAAGACCTACCTTTTTTTAAATTTTTGTAGCGTTGGGTTTTTGAAGAATGTGACATGTATGAACTCATAGAATTTATGGTGAGTTTGTTCATTCTTTACGGTTAGATAAAGATCTTATGACCACAAAACATGCCTACTTTGATGAGGAAAAATAAGGTCTGTTGTTGTAGTTTTTTCCTACAAATAAATATATGGGCTCATACCGATGGTGCATGTTAGATATAATAGAAAGTAAATCAAAGAGCATGCAAACCAGAATACTTATCAGCTTATGGATCAGAGCCTAACTGGTGGAGCATATTTCTAGGTCATAGTGTAAAAATCTCATAGTAAAAGGGCAAAAAATTGTCTTTTATTTGAAAGAATAACAAACTAACAAAACTTGGAATTTTGGAATGCTCATATCACTAAATCGCTTTTTCTACCCTTTTATTTGGTGCATTATTGCTCCAATTTTTACTATATATAATGTTCAATAATTGAGTAGTTTACTTCTAGTTAGAGGTCTCATGCACGTGATCAATTTCCCTAATATTTAATGTTGTATTCAACCCACCTAAAATTCTGTATGGACAGGCTCATACACAAAAGTTTCAAAGCCACTTGGGGAACATTTTGAAATACGAAGAAATAAGGGGGAGTTTACACAAATTTCAATTAATTTTTCGCGTATATATAACCTTCTCCGAGCCAGTTAGTGGACTAGCCCTCTCCCTCTGCACGTTTCAAACTCTATTGTAGAGAGAGAAACAGAGACAGAGAGAGAAAAAAAAAAAAAAAAAAAGCCTTGCGAAAATCCCAAGCTCCCCAATAACCCAAATGAGCTCTCAACTTGTCAGTATTACAACTCCAAACACACTGACAAAATAACCAAACCAAACCCACCACAAATTAAAAAAAAAAAACAATAATGTCTTCTGATCTCTTCCTCTTTGATGAATCTTTCTACCACTATTCTTCCTCAAGCCCAGAAGCAGTGGTCCCTTCAGAAGCAGAGTTCTTCTTCAACGACAATGAATTTTCCTCTCCTTTCTCAGACTCAGCCATTGCTATTCTCCAAGCACTTTCAGGCGTAGACCCCACACAACAACAAAACCAACAAATTAACCAAAACCCACTTCTTCTCGATCAACATCAACAAGAACAAGAACAAGAACAAACCCAGATTTCATTTTCACCCCCAAGTCAACATCTCCAAAGCCTGAGCCTTTACCACCACCCGAATTCGGGATATGGGTTCACAAATCTCGACGGTTTTCAGGTCAAAACCGAGGAATGCTGTAGTACTTTCGAGAATATCAACTCTTATTACAACAACAACAACAACAACATTAACAACACTTATAGTAGCAGTCCCATAATCTGCCCTCATAGCTATACTGCTGGTGGGATTGAAAATGTGGCAAAGTTTATGCAGAGGAGTTGTTCTTCTTCTGGGTTTCTCTTCGACGCTAGTAATTTAATGGATTCTCCAAGCTTTCATAACCAAGCCGCCTCCTTTAGCCCACCGGAGAATAATAATGCCTTTTTAGCTGGTCATATGAGAAGGGTTTGCAGCACAGGGGATTTGCAGGTCAGAACATGATATATATATATATATATATATATACACATCTCATGAATCCCTTTTCTTTTAATTTCATTTGATGATATTTATTTATTTTTTATTTGGAGGACAGAATTTTGGAACAAGAACGACCCAGAGGTCGTTTTCGAGTCCTTTGGCTAATACTGCAGGGAATTCTTTTATGGAAGAAGGGAACTTCAAAGTGGGAAAGTACAGTGCAGAGGAAAGGAAAGAGAGGATTTCAAAGTACAGAGCCAAAAGAACTCTCAGAAACTTCAACAGGACAATTAAGGTAAAAAACAGAAACGAAATTAAATAAAAAACACATTAATCTTAAATCTTCATATAATCAAACGTTGTGCTTTGGTTTATGATTGTTTGTTTGTTTGCTTTGTTGCGTGACAAGTATGCATGTAGAAAAACGCTAGCCGACAGCAGGCCACGCATACGTGGCAGATTCGCGCGCAACGACGAGCCTGGTTTTGGTGAGACTCCCAAAGCTCCTTCTTCCACCAGACATGAAGACGAAGATGACCTCTGGGTATGTTTTGTTTACACTTCTTTTTTTTTTTTTTTTTTTGCAAAAATTATAAGAGGAAAATGCATATGAAGAACTTAATAATGGCATTTTTATAGAACTATATAATTTTTTTTCATGACATATGATAGCAATGTAATATATAGTATCTAGCATAATGTTTATTCAACGTAGCACACACGACACGACGGCTATGGAGGTGGAACCGTAAACAAAGCTTATAATGGTATATTGTAATTTTGTGGGTTTTTGAAAAATAATTATGGTCAATATGGCTTACATTTGATGTATATATTTGTTTGTACATGTACATTTTTATTTATTTATTATATGGCATATTTTGGGATCATTAAAATGGGGAAATGAATTTAATTATAATGGTTTGGAAATTTTCATGCGGTGTGTGGCAGCTTGAAGGGCTGCATGAAGAGGAAGAAGACAATGAAACAGGGATGAGAGGGCAGTTTCTGGACAGTTATGGGCCCACACAGTTCCAGTATTATGGCTTTTGATAGTTGGAAGAGAAGAATTAAAGGAAATTAGAGAAGAAGAAGAAGAAGAAAGAAGGAAAGAAGCTTTGTTCTTGGTGGAACATTTCTTTACAATATTTTAGGACCAGACCACAACATGGCCACAAATTGCCTTTTTGAGCAAAAGAATCAAAGGGCTTTTCCTTGCGTTTTCTTTTTTTATTGTTGTTCTTATTGTAATAAGACACCAAAAATTGTTGCTGCTGAGGTCAATCTAGTTGGGTAGATCTTTCTAGTTATTTTATTTTATTTTAAATTTTTCTGTTTTCAATTATATTTGACTTCTTCTATGCATATACATATGGTCAATACTATTAATCACTTTTTTTATATAAAAATGTTTGACTTTATGTAAGATACTTTTGTGTCTATTTGGTTCGTAAATTTGAACAGTCTATGCATAAATTTAATAAATTTAAATTGTTGTGAAAAAGTATATTGTAGTATAATGATTCAAACTTGCAAAACAAAAACGAGGCATTAAATGTAATTTTTGAGAAAGAAAACTCTATGAATCAAGCAAATGGATGGTGGTTTTGCTTGGCAACAAGGATAACCTTGTAATCTTTTCTGACTTATATATGTGAAGCTTGAAAAAAAATATATATAACATTTTGGTAACTTGTTTGGCACAGTCAGGTTCATGAATCTTTAAAAGGAGAAGTTAATGCCACTACAGTTTTTGCTGTTCCAAAATCACAAGAGGCACTGGTTCTCTTTTCAAAATTATCTGCACTAGAAAGGAAAGCTTGCTTGAAAAAACTTGTTGAGAAAAATAAATTTTTAAAAAAGCCCAATTAATTCATTTATATCAAGTGCAGAACATTTTTTTCCATTTTTTGGGAGCTAAAGCCGACATAACATAATAGTCAATGACCATGTTTGAAATGACATTAAATGTAAGAACAAAAAGGTTATATACATATTGAAGTAGAGCACTTCTGCTTCTTAATGTGAAAATGTTTTTGATTCAGTGAACCATATCCATTAGGGGGATTTGTAAATGATGATTTTCTCAATTTTCTTGCCTCCAAAATCTAGTTGATTTATCGGGCAATTATGTTTTCCTTGACCATTGTTTCACTAGAAATGTAGCTGAATCTTTATTTAGCTAACTATTAACTTCGATGTCAAGGCTGTTAATGTTAAGAATTTTAGATGCTAATAATTCTTCATAAAATTTGAGTGTTTTGCCTTTAATATGAGAGATACGTCCATTCCCACCCATTATGGTGATAAACTATAAAAATAAATCTATAGTATTTGGTAAACTAAGTCCAACTCATTAGTTTTAATTTAAACAGTATAAAACTCTCACATGTTACAATATAAAGCAAAAGTATGCTACATTACTTTAAGTTCTAAATCTCACTTTCAACTCACACCCTAAACACCTTAGAGGATTATAAAAGAAAATCACACACGTTCTTTTAAACTCGCTATGTCCTCTGCAATCACATCAATATAATAATTACGCTCCAAAAATTAACAGTTAATTTTGAATCAATAGCCTCTATTATTATGATACACAAGTAATCCTTGTATCAAATTAGGTATCCTTTGGCAACTCTAAGAAGAAGTTTTTTTATTCACCGAGACAACTTGCATGCTTTCGTCATGTAAATTGCAAAGCGTAAACAATGTGAAATTCTCATTCTTACAACTAGAACTTGCTATGAAAATTCCAGTCCAACACTAATCACTAGGTCCTACAAGTTGCCACAACTTTAGAGGGTTTAGCCAGTTTCTGCAAACTGATTATTGGTAGTAATAAAGGCAAAGTTTTCAAATCTTACTTGGAAATGGAATATGACGTTATAGGAACTCACTAACTGGCATTCTATTCTGTGGAAGTAATAACTTTGTACATTGTACATATACCATTTACCTTAAGCAGCCGTTAAAAAAAAGTCATACTTCACTAAAGTGGCTTTTTTTAATGACATTGTTTCCTTTCCCTTATTATTATTATTATTTTGCAGGTTATCTTTGGATTCCCAAAGTGGGTTTTCTTGTTCTAATGGGTTTGAGAAATTTTAACAAAATTTGGTGCATAAATGAATAAGAAATATGCCAGTAATATTCACACATATATATAATCTGGTAAGCCCTTACACTGAGCAGTACTATACTCTTCTATCCTTCAGTTCAACACTCGATGTAATTCAAGAAAATTAAAAAAAAAAATTACAAGTTGGAAATCCACTTCTTATTGACCATCAAAAATACACATGATGCTGCACTGAAGTAATGGTCATGTTGGAACCTATTATATTTGATATTTGTTTTTACTTCTTTTGGAAGATAAAGTTGAACATAGTTTGACAATTTCCACTATCTTTATGGCCTCTTCTTTGGGCTAAGGCCAATATTTTCTGTTGTTCTGATTGGAAAGTTTTTCATTCCCAAATTAGGAAAAGCAAAGAGAAAAATTGAATACAACTATGTTATTTATTTCCATTTCCAATAATATTGCAGTCAAAAGAATTTCCAAGTCTAGGGGAAGATGATTTACAACATATATAGTTTCACTATGTCTCTACCCTTTTTAGTGCTGTCAAATCATTAGCCACAATGGTAATTCTGTGCAAATTAACTTTGAATGACTACTCTAATTAAGAGAGTGAAGGGCACATGCCCTTCTTTAGCATGTTAGAATCTTTCAAACATACTTACATACAAGGATGGGGTCACATGTGTCTTGCCTAGAATTTTCTTTTCTTTTAATCCTATGTAATGTTTGATGAAATTTATAGTTCACCTTCTTGAAAATTCTAAATTTTATGTATGTCCACCTTTTAATAATCAATCTATTTGTTATTTATAAATTAAAAAAATATTGCCGCTGTCGTCTCTTTTGACTTATTTTTCTTGCTCTATCTCTATCTACATGTACATATAGTAATATGCGAAGAGCTACAAATACGAAAACTTGCATGAAGAAAAAGGGTGACCTTTTTTTAATATTGTTCGTAACACATTTAGATTTCCAAACAACAAAGTTTTCAAAGTTAAAATTTGGATGTAGCATACTTAAGCCACCACATTGAATGTGTTAGATTATCCTTTTTTTCATCAAAATAATTCAATCACGGCACATCCAAAACAAAAGTTGCCCATGTGTCATGCTCTTTGTATAGCTTAGCAGCATCAATGGAAAAAGAGCATAAATATTTTAAAAACTTTGCACTACTGGCAGAGAACCATATCCACAGGATGCGATCCCTTACAAAAGTTGATTAATGTGATTTATTGAAACGACACCTAAGAAAAGATTTAGGGACCAAACTGAATAGACCTCAATATGCCATGCCAGTTCTACAAATTACAACTTCTTTATTACAAAACTTTTGTAATTAATATGCATAAAAATTTGGGCAATAGAAAGAGATGCTTTTAATCATAAAAAGCTCAATACGATTAGTTTTTCTTTTCCTCCTAAGTCATAACCTTCATGAAGCTTGGCATCTTCAAACTAACCCCTATTGTATTGGTTTGACCCACCTAAAAAGATGAATAGTACAGCGTGGAAGAACCTCTTGGAAGGGAAAAAAATAAAAAGAAAGAAAGAAAGAAAGAAAAAAACCCCCTTATTATTATTGAAAAATTTTAGAGGGGATGGCTATTTTGTTCTACCGATAGGACATAAGTTTTTTAGCTTTTGAATTAACTTTTTAACGGGCTGTCTTGTGATTAGTATCAATTTTGTATAGCATACTACAAATTTTTAATATTGATGGTCACATATTAGACTGTTTAAATCTTAATCTGACAGTTAAAACACCTTGTTTTATCGGTGAAGCAAAATAATCTTCTGTACTATGAGATTATTATGATTAATATTTTATAATTATCATCATTTTAAATTTCCATGTTTAAGAGGTGGCAGCCTATATATAGCAGATATCACCTCTATCAAAAATGCCACTGGAAACCCATAAAGAAACAATGAGCATCTGATTTAGAGTGGCAAAAGGAGATACAGATTTAAGACCGAATCTCATCAATTTAGCTACAGCTTTGCAACATTTTGTTTTATTATTATTTATTATTTTATTTATTTTACATTTGTGCTTCCAAAATGTGTCATTTGGGCAATTAGTAGATGGGATCATTTTAGCAGCCAATCTTCTTTGGTATGATGAACATATGTCCAAGACCTAAACTTAATGGGGCGAGCAGTAAAGAAAAAGAATTAGTATTTAAATTGATCAGTATAAGCACAAACATTAATTATTCCAAAGACTCACTTTTGACTAGCATAAGAAAACGAGAAATATTAATATTTTAAGCTTTGTAACTTCAACATGCCTATCATTGCACTGCTGTGAGATTGTGTAAAAGATTAGTAAAGATTAATCATCCCTAGCTAGGCTAATTCCAAAGGACAAAGATACCCCAAGAAAGAAAGGCTTCGTTCGTATCCAAGTGTTATTATATAGAGCTTTCACATACTACAATATAAAACAAAAATAAAGTACAATATAAAACTCTCACATGCAACAACAAATTTATTTCTTCTTTCGGTTCTAAATGTATTATCAAACCTAAACTCTTTTTCTCTTTTTTTAAGGAGTTTTCATGCCCTAAACTTGTCATGTTTTGGAACTTTTGTTTCAATTTTTTTTCTTTGTTTATAATATGATCCTTGAATTTGTAAATTACTTAACTTCAATTGTGTCAAGGAAGGTTAAATTTTATTAGATTAACAATAATTTTTAATATTTATGCCTCTAAACTTATCATATTTTGTCACTTTAATTCTCACTTTTTAATAGTTTTAATGTGGTGTTTAGCAATGTGAGTTAGAACTAAAACTTGTGTAAAGCTCACACATACTATAGTGCCAAGAAAAGTATGCTACAACATAAAGCTCTCACATGCTATAATGTTTTCAATAAAATTTGATTCCAACCAATACTTCTAGTCATCCTATCAATTTTGGATTGGAGTTAATTGCTACTCTTTTAAAACTTAGGAACCAAATGCCAAAATTATGAAAAGTTAAAGAGCACCTATGGTTTTTTTATGGTACATATTTTATTTTTTGGTCTAAGAAAAGAGGGGGTCCTTGTTGGAACTCCGATGATTCCCTGCTTGAGCTGTAGCTTGTCTCTTACAATTATTAACAGAAAACCATATAACAAGTATTTGCACGGATGATGACATGATTATTTAAATGGGCTGGTTTTATTTTTATTTATAATGTCCATATGGCAGACAGGATACAGAGAGCCCCATTAGGCTAAGGATGAAACTTTTGGTAATTGATGTATGAGAAATGAGGAAAGGGCTTTTTTCTTTAGAAGGACTAATTCATTTTAGACGGTCTAGCAAAATATTTATTTCAACTATAAAAAGAAATTGATCATTTAGGTATAAAGTATATATAGGTAGAGAAAGAAAGTCATAAGCTTCTTAGAACTAATCCTATGGGTCCTTCCAAAAAAAAAAAAAGGTTATAGGGGATAATTAGGTAGGTTAAAGAAGAATGCATATGAACCGTAAAATTTTCAACATGCATAATTTTTTTTAATTATTGTATATCTTGATATTTAGAAACAAGCACTCTATCACAAAAGTATAATTTATTTTCTATTATTATTCTCCAAGATAAATATTTTGTCGGTTCAAATTGTTTCAAGGCAAAATTACATAGTAATCACTTGCTAAAGTGAAATCAACACCTTTTAAATTTAGCTAATTAAGTGGGTTCCCCTAATATATACTTCTTTGTTTTGGCACACAAGCACAAATTAGGAGAGAGCTTTCACTACAAAATGGCTTCAAGTTTCAGACCTTTCGAGTGCCTTATGGTTGACAAAAAAAGGATTCTCAAAATACTTTGAATGTTATTTTATTCTAGTACTACTTTCTATGAATTGTGCATCCAGTCTTCCTTTACTGCATATGATTTGTTTTTTTCCTTCTTGTCTCCACTACTAAAGATTAGGGGTGATGTCCGTTTCAATCGAAACGTAGTATTCTAGTTGGCTTTGTCTTACTATTATATTTCAGTTTATTTTCAATTTGTTCTCTCTCTCTCTCTCTCTCTCTTTCAGCATACTCGAATATATAAAAGCAATGATGAGCGATGTTTTATGCATTTTGGGTTGATGAAGTGAATCTTTTTTGAGTTTGATGAGAGGCGAGTAATTCTTTTTTTCTTTTTGCGCAAAACTCACCGTAAGACACGTATTCTTAGTCATACCAGTAGATTCTTTTATCTTAAACAGTAGATTACCTTTTCGATAATTTGATCGATGTTCAAAAACAACCATACGTTGTAAATTTTTAACGTGAATAATAACAAATTAGATCTTTTAAAAATTAACCTAAAAATTAAAATAACATAATCTATAGTGCCAAAATACTTGTCTCACCATAAGACATCCTTTTCCTTTGCTGTAAATAAAATGGGTCTCAAATTCAATGGCGGGTCATTAACAATCAGGTGCAGTTTCCACACACAAAAGTGAAAGAGGAATGTCCCAAAAGGAGTCAAATACTAGCCTTCCAGGTCTTCGCAAGCTAGAAAAAAAAATATCATAGTAAAAAAAAAAAACCCAAATATTCCTCCAACGTGTGAAGAATCAAGAAATCCATAAAAGCCACCCATCAATTCAGTCTTGAAAGTACTTGTTTATGGCTCAACTTCAAGATAGTGTGAGCGAATAAAGAAGTTCATTTGATGGCACAGTATTCTCAAACCTGCAAATAGGTCATTTTATTTTGCCGACCTTCTTTGTGATATAAGATAACAAGACTAGTGTTAAGAACCATGCACATAGCTACCTAAATCCCTTTTGGGTCATTTTCCAACAAATAGCACAAATAAAGTAGAAAAATTTAACCCTTTTCTCTGTTTTTTTACCCCTCTTTGTGAGCAAAACAAATAAAATTAGCAAACATAAGTGGTGAAAATACACATGGCTATCTATTATTAGTTCCAACATACGAGTTTTACCATCTTATGGGCACCTAATTTGATTTTGCCCACCAAAATTTGTCTCCAAGAGGAAAAATCATCTTTGACAGAGTGGAAGAACAGGAGAAAAGAAAGATGTAGATGAATATGGGCTATTTGAAACAACCCATGGTCGAGAATACAAAAATCACCTAACTCCCACTTTAAATTTTACATTTTGAGATAAAATCGGACGGGAAATTACCGTTAGAATATCCTGTGACCACAAATTATCCTTTTTTATATATATAAATAACCGTAAAATTTCTTGATTACATAATCCATAAACCTTCAATGTGCCCCAATGTTTGTTAGATCTAGTGTGAGTTTTAAAAAGTCAAGGCATTCACTTATTGTTTGAAGAAGTTAGAGTCTTGCTATTTACGTGTGGTTGCATAAATTAAACTCAAAGCTATGCAAGCGTCTTGTTATGTACCTGTGTATAAATTAAACCCAAATCTTCTAACAGTGTGTGCGCTAATAGAAGTGGTATTTTTCTAGTTCATTACTCAACTTAAAATTAGGAGTGATGATAACCCAATTTCTAACCTTCGAAAGCTTCTTATCAAACATTAAATATATCATAGCCAGGAGTAAACAAAAAATCTGTAAATCTGATGAATACAATTTAAGCCACCCTATAAAATTTGAGATAATACGAATCTGACAAATCCGAATATGAATTTTCATTAATCCAACCAATCTGATTTTTTGTTAGGTAGATTTAGATTGAGTTTTTTATAATCTGACATAATCCAAACTCACCTAATATAATATATATATAATATTATATATATTGTAGTTTTAATATTTTTTTAATGTTTGAGTGGATATTCATAGAATTGGAGATTGACAATTATGCAACATGTTGATTGTTGGTTTGTTTATTGACTAAAAATATATTTGTTGTCCTAATTTTTATTATGGTTTGTTTGTTAGTTCATAGCTTATGTCTTATGTATTTGAACTTGTGAAACAGTCAACATGTGATGAGTTATATTTTTTCATATGTTTTTTATTTTGATAAATTGGTGGTTTGAATTTTTTTTCATTTTTTATAATATTTAATTTGATTAACCTACCCAATTGTGAGTTGTTTTTAAAGTTTGAGTTGATTGCATGGATTAGATTTTAAAAACTAATCCAAATTTTAATTGAGTAAGTTAAAAAATCTCCAAAACACACACGATGTACTGCCCTATCACAAGACACCAAATGAAAGAACTTCATTCTATTTTCCGACTTATGGCCATATAATTTATGACTTATATATCTAAATCTAGAGTTTTCTCTCTCCTAGAATACTGCTCTCTTAGAGTTTCTTTCCTTTCTCCTTCACTGAAGTGGCCTGCCAAGGTGCGTTTGGTCGAAGTCCGGCACCGGGCCCAGGCTGGCCTCCGGATTCCAACGCCATGATTTGGTACCAATGTGCCCCGGCGAAGGTGGGTTGAGGCGGGTTTGGAGTACGAGAGTCAGATTTTTGGTGCCTCGGGGTCGACGGGAAAGGAAGACTTTGCGAGGTGGTTTGGTGCTGCGGCTCATGATAGGACTCAGACGATCCGAGGCCCCTTTAGGCGTGGCTGCATGGGGCTTGGAGGAGGTGGTGAAGGGTGGTCTATAGCGAACGGAAGCCGAATGGAGGCTCGAACGTCTTGGCGGTGAGGGAGAGGGTCATTTGGCTGGCTTCGTCAATGGGGGGCACGTGTTTCCCTGGGTAGACAAGCAGTTTGGAGGCGTTGCTCTCCTTGGCGCGGCGTCTTTCTGGGTGGCGGCCGTGACAGGCGATAGCAGCACGTGGGGATCTCCAGCTCGTCTTCCTTTTTGATCCTCTGGCTTCTATTTGTCGTAGGTTTTTCGGGTCTTTTAGCTCGTGGTGGCTGGATTGACTCTCGTGCTAGTTTTTTTTATTTAGTGATTATAAATTAAAGGTTGTTGTGACCTGTAGTTGTTTATATCTGTTTTGGTTTTATTTCCGGCTTGTAATTCCAGGAGTGACCTTTTCACCCTTTGGTTTTTCTTTCGAGTACAGACTAGTAGAGACAGTTCTATATGGTGCTGTGGGTGACCTTTATGGTATGAGTCTCTTGGCCTCAATCGATCGGAGCATTTCATTAATTGTAGCGGATATGTTAAACGAGCCACATGAGTACTTAGTTGTTATTTTGCCTCTTGTTGTCCCCATTATGGGAACTTGGCGTATATTATATCCCTTTTACCTTTATTTAGAATTCATGGGTGAAATTAATTTATATTCGGGACTAGGGTTTTCTTTGTAGTGAGACCAGGCTCATTAACATTAGTGTCTTTACTTTGTTAAGCCGAATACAATTACCTGTTCAAAAAAATTTATTTATAGATACTCATCTTCTAGTAGAAAAGTAGATCATAAATCCCCTCATACATTTTACCATTGCAAGAGAAGCAAATCTATGGTAAAATGTTTTCAAGTGTGAGCGTATATTAGGGGTGTTTACGAAATTTATGAATTCATAAGATCCGTTCAATCTAATCCAATCCGAAAGCTTTAGATAGAAAAATTTCGATCCGAAGGTTTTAGATTAAATTACGGATTGAAAAATTCTCAATCCGCCTAATTCGTCGTTTCAAAACCTCATATATATCTATATATATTTATATATTTTATAATTTTAATAATATATATTTAATTAAGACTTTCCCTTTTTTCTAAAAAAAATTTCGATTTTTGTGCCAAGCAATTGTTATCAAATTGTATTTAAAAAGACCAGCCCAAGTTAGAAATAGAGAACCCTAAAAAAAGTGATTGAAGTTAAAATACTTATAAAGTTTTAAGTATTGATGTTAAATAAACAATAATTTATTTTCACTTTTAAAAAAAATTAAATTTTATTGAAGCTACTTTGTCTTAACAATTAATTTTAACAAATTTAACTTTATTAAGCAATTATATATCATAGATTGTATATTTTCATTTTTGATTTTGAAAAAATCAACCTTCAATATTCTTATTTTAAATGGTTATAGCTTAATCTACAAATCTGTGAATCCAATCCAAAGATTTTAGATTGAATTGCAGATTGAGATTTTTCTAATCCGAATGCTTTGAATCGAAATCTTAATCCGAAAGTTTTAGATTGGATAGTTAGTTGACTTTAAATCCATAAAATCCAATCCTTGAAAACCCAAAAACATATATTTATTCATCCATTTGCAAGTACAACAAAGGCCTGCATCCGGACCAAAAAACTGGCTTTTTCTCCCAACACCAGAACAAATATTACACAAATCAAAAGCTTTGGACAATTGGATTCTGCAATATTGTGTTCTTCAAGATACGCCACTCTTTCGTTTCCAAGTTCAGCGACATGTTTCCGCATGTAAAACCTATAGAAGCTCTTCATTTTAAAGGTTTTCCACCTTTGTATATATTTCTTCTTCTGCCTCACGCTCAGCCGAAACGTCTTTTAAACAAGTAATGCCGCCTTGTTGGATCTTTGGGCTTGCTCTTCTGGCCGATAAGTTTGCCTTTTCCAGTACTGTAAAACAAAATGAAACGAAATTAATGGTTAAAAAGAAAAAATGATGAGCAACAGGAACAAAAATAGAAGCTGCACTGCACTAAAAGATGAAATCAGATGAAAAACCAGCACCACAGTAAAATCCAAGTGGGTTGGTAAGGCTTTCTACTCTATGACCCAAAAGGCAGGAGTCCAAGTCCTACCTTGGTGCTCCATCGCCTTTGTGGCGATAGTGTGCTCCATAAATATAACCTTTTTCTATTCCCAGAAAATATATATATATATATATATATAGATATATATATATATTGAGGAACGAAAGCAATTTCTGCAGCCAGGGTTATATTAGTACACCAATCTTTACACACATAAACTTTTTATATTTAGAGTGAAAAAAGAGAGAGAAAAAGATTAGAAACTAAAACAAACTCGGTGCATCACAAAAGAGGAAAATGAGCCACCATACCTGTACTCCATATATACCATTCCATTTGCACCTGACATGGCACTCATGGAACCCAAAGAACGACGGGCTTTATGGAGAGTTATGTCATCTGCATCTTCTTCTAATTGCTCTAACCCAACCGCATCATCTCCAGCATTTAACACCTGATAAATGTGAAGAACAAACATGATCCCCGGAAGGAGGAGCATTAGGTGAAAAGTGAAAACTTGAAAAGAAGAAAGATGAAATACCTTTGAGAGAAGAGCCAATTGGTCTTCGAGCCGATGATAGCTCAAAATCGGCTCCTGTATCAGGTGGAGGCAAACTTGTGATAACCTTTCAGAACAACACGTTACAGATCAATTAGACAACTTCAAGAGATCCTATAATCAAGTAGTTTATATGACCAATAAATTTAGAGTCCCTAGCAGCAGTAAAAACCTAATAATTGCATGGCCAAATATAACACAAGTAAGTTCAAGTACCTTAAAGCTATAACCTTGATCAATCAAAACTGCTGCCTTTTGGTCGAATAGTACATCTCCTGTATTTGAGCAAATTACATTGTTGGCTATCACTCTCAATAAAATATGTACCACAAGTGCATGCATATCTATACATTGATATAAATAAATAAAAAGGGGAATAACAGACCTGTGTATCAGTTGAAACAAGGGAATAAAAAAATGCATTGTATTCCTCTTTCCCTCCTGCCATCCTATCCTGAAGCTTACCCTGTTGAACCCAAAAACATATTAAATCAAAAATTAAGGTCCGAGCAATGTTTGGTAAGAGTAATAGCTTATGTATCGCGTCACAAAGGAGTCATATGAATAATAAGAATTATCAGTTATGTTGTGATTTTTATATCAGGTAACCCAGATGAAGATCCAAAGTGATGAAGGCGAATGAAAACTGACATCTGTTATCTCAAATCTCAATACAAGAAGACACTGACAGCATGAGTTACACCAAAAATAGTATGAAGACCAACCTTGGCCCTAAGAATACGACCCAAGCGTTGAGCTTCCTGGCGTCTTGACCCAGCATGTGATGAAATCTGAATGATCACATTAGCCTCAGGAATATCGATAGAGTTATCACCAACCTGAAATTTACATTAAGAAATGAATAATCATACCAAATAATAATGTAACTTTCCCGCTTATGGTATACATATATTATTTTTGTTTCTTAGAAATAAGGTGACAAGGAAAAGACTTAAAAAAATTGATTATTAAAATATCAAGTAGCTTTCCCTTCAAATAAATGGGTTATCATATATAATGAGGGTCGAATCATATATCACACAAAAACTACACTGTAATTGAGCCCAAAAAAAATACCTTGGACAGGAAAATTGTATTTACATCCCGACTAGTTTTGAAAGCCTCAAGAATTTTGGTCCTCTCAACGTGGCTGCATGTTACATATTTAGATTGCCAGGGTTAACGTGAAACAGCACAATTGAAAGCTATCTATATAAGAGGATATATGACCATGGACACCTGGTAGCACCATAGATCATGGGTTTTCGAAGTTTCATTGCATACTCTGTGAGCGCAAATAGGTTATCAGCAAAAACAATTATCTTATCACCACGTTGCTGCTCATGAAACCGTATGAGAAATTCACATGCCCTAACTTGTTTGGGTTCATCACGTAGAGTGCCTGCAGGTGTAAGAGACCATTAATCTGAGAGTTTAGTAAAGCAACCAGAAAGAATATGACTATGTTCAGGGAACTTGTTTCGCTAGGGTTCCCTTTATTCAAATATTATTCTGCAGAAACATTTGAGAGCAAGAAAATAATAATAACAAAAATACCATTTGAAAGAGACAAACCTGTTTTTTCTTGGAGTTCTCTTTCTTCAAATTCAGCAAAAACTCCTTTGTCATTGGACACCAAACTTCAGCACACTGCACGTTTGCAATGAATTCCACCTTTTACCAAAATCCAACCAATTTGCTTCCATACAATTTGGGACCAATAGGAAGTTCGATCCGTAATCCTCTCGTCCTCTCTCACAAGCGTAGCTACAATCATAACAGATTTTCACCTCCAGTGGAAAGAAATAAGGCTGTACGTTACTGGACATTTACTGTAATTACAGCATACATACCAGTGAGCCCAAGTTTGCAGTGAGATTAGTGAGGCTGATAACCTTCTAAACATGTGAGCAGGAACAACATGCACCTGAACAAAACTATAAGATTTGTTGTTCTATAATGCATTCCAAATGTCCTGTAAACCAAGAATTGTATATTACCTCATCCATGAGTAGTAATCCCCATTCTCTGTTCCTTATTTCTTCAATAATCTTTTCAGATTCTTCAGACCGTTTCCCCCCAAAGCAACCATGTTGTATGTCGTCACAACCACCCCAGCATTACCACGGAATCTCTCTTTGCTATCAGATGTAAAACGACAAATTTGGTCATCTCGGATGGTTGACCACAGCTTGAACTGAAATGCCCACTGATCAACGGACACAGCATTTGTGGCTAAACAGAGGCAGCTCTTTTTAATTCGGCTGGCAGCAGAAACACCAACTAGAGATTTTCCAGCACCACAAGGTAGCACAATAATGCCAGATCTTGCTCTTCCTGCAAATTCCAGATAATGAAGTTGTGATGCCAAGTAGAATTTCATTTTTAAACTAAACTTGAGTACGTCCAACTGGTGTTTATATCAGGAATTGCCATTGATTGCCATTGTCAATGATAAATAAAGTCGTGTAAATTCTCAGAAATAGATAAAAAGATAATGAGCTAGTTAAACCAAGCTCCTCTTCCAAACTTTTTCTCTAGAATAGATAATTTTCGACTTTTTTTTCTCCCATCACCCAATAGATCTTGGGTATTGCTTGGTAATTATGCCTAATGTTGTACTCTAATGTGCTTGTTCTTTATACATAATGTATGCTATTTTGTAGCCAATAAACAAAAATAAAAAAGAAAAAAAGAAAAGAATAACTTTTTCTAAAAATTAAATACAGAAAAGCCCAGAATGTATGCAATTTATTTTCATCATATGCTTAAATTGGCAACCTAAGCTTACCATTTCCAAACATTTTACTCAGCTCTTTTCTTGATATGGCCGTGGTTGTGCATGAGGCTTCAATTCAATGTCAAGATCAGGATTAACCTGCAGTATCAAAGAGAGACACAATTGATACTATCACAGACAGACACCAGACACACAAAATCAGAGAAAATCTTTCATCACACAGCTGACTATCTATAGCAGAGGAAAATATATTGCAACTTACAGTATCGTTTCTGAAGTCATATTCCTCTAACATAGGATAATTAGAGCATTTGGCAAGCAACGTTGCTTGACATTTTCAACCTATTGACAGAAGATGTTTGATTTAGAACTTTCTGATCTAAAGGCCAGTAAGAATCCAAAGACAAAGGCCTACTAAGAGGAAAAAGAAAAGAAAAAATCTCCCCACAAAACAACACTGTTGAACCTAATACAACTCTCACATTCATCTATTTTAGGGGGAAAAAAATTATGTTTGACTGATCAACATTTAAGATTTATTGACAGTAACTGAATTGTATACATAGATAAAAGGCCTCGTGCATCAATAGGACACAATCATAAGCAAGATGAGAGAACTTGGACAAGAAATTGGGAAACAAAATGGATGTAGATATGGAATAAACAAAGTTAATGACAACATAAGACCATACAGAACTACGACATTAGCAGTAGGTTAGGGTATAAAAAAAGGATCCGATACAGTGAAAAACTAGAACTTTTGCAGAACTTATAGAATGCATGACACAACAAGGCTGTATAGGATTAATATACTGCCACTACACGTGCAATACCTGTGACGGATCAATTTCAAAGGAATGCGTTTCTTTTTCCTCGCTGCAGCCGCCATTTCGGCTTCATTCAACAAACTATCAGGACCATTTCCCATCTCACCCTAGTTTTGCTAACGGTAAATCCATCATTTCCATGAGAACCCTGTAACGAACTTGAATTAAAATAGATTTGACAAGACAGGTGCCACTGTGACAGTGTGCAGAAACGGGGAAAACATATAAAGAGATAGATTGCCGATATATGCAAGTCAGAAACTGGAGTACAATACTTATGCTTTTTTGCCAAAATAAGTATTCTACAAAATGCACACTCTAAATACTTGTAAAAAATTGACGAAGTATGAATTTCTAAAAAGCATAATGAAGTTCAAGCTTGAGAAAGAAATAATGACTACAAATATTGCCATAACTGACCCATAAGAGATCCGTGTAAGCTAACCTTAAGGATCTAAAAACTCTAATCAAGCAATACGCTTAAGAATAAGCAGCACAGAAACAATTTGCAATGCCAAGGAGCTCTTACTGACCTCAGAAGTAACCCTTGCTCGAGATATAACCTCATCATTGAGCAACCTCTTCAACACCTGCAAATTCATTGCCATCAAAAACTAGCACCCAAAAGTCTTTAAGCATAGCAGGTAAGGATAAAAGGGAAAACAACAAAAAAAATGTCTTGCCTCCGGAAACGGGGATTCGACAAAGTACCGATTCTTCTTAAGCACAAGCTTCACTTTTCCATAATTGGCAGTAGAACCATATATGAAGTCTATCATCTCCTTGGGAAGCTTGGTCTTTGACAATTTATTCAAAACACTTATTATTGTCTCAGTTTCTAACCCAACGGATACCGCGGCGTAAAGTGAGTGAGGGGTCAAATTGTACTCGTGCATTAATTCCGGTCTAGAAATCATTAAAACACACACACAAAAACAAACATTCAACAATGCGCCAAAACATAAACGCCATTAGGGTCTCTAATTATGCTTTTAAGGCTTGAAATTTAGTATTACCTGCAGACGGGTTCGGCAATGGCGATGAGAAAATCATAAGCTTGTTTATACAAAGGAGAGAATGTCTCAAGGAAAATTCGTCCATCAGCACAAGCCCACAAAGGCCGATTGGCGTGGTCGGGCTTCAATTCTAGTTTGCTAAAATCCCTCTTTTTCCCCTCGCCTTCAAAAATCAATCGCAATATTATCAAATCCTCAAACCCCAAAAAGAAAAAATTAAATTAAAAGAATAAGAAAAAGAGAGAGAAAAACGCACCATCGCGCAAATCGTCGTCCACTTCGTCGCCAAAATACGCATCTTCGTCTTCGATGAAGACGTTCTTCTGGCTCTTCCTGTATACGTTGATCGATCAAATCAGAAAACAAAACGCCGGGAAAACGACATTAATGGAGGAAAAAGACGGGAAAAAAACCTTGGCAGAAGATTTGTGCTTCTTATTAGGTCGACCTTTGTGATCACCTGGAAAATCGAATCGAGAGATTATCAAAAAACATTATTCGATCTTCATAAAAAATTTCGAAAAAAAAAAAAGAAAAACGAAAAAGAATACCGTGTCCCATGATTTTGGAAACAAAAAAAAATTAAGCTTTGAGATTTGCTTGAGTTTGTTTGTGATTTTGTAATCGATTTAATTTTTCTTGTTCTTTTTTTTTTAATTATTGGGCCCAAGGATTGAATGATCGGAGACCGGAGAGTCCAGCGTGATAGAAATGGGGCGACGTCGAATATTTGTAGAGAGAGAAAGAAACCGCCTCTGGAACCGAGCGGTAGTCGTACGCGATGTAAAATATAGTGGGGGCCACAAGAGGAACTAAACGACGTGTAGCTTGTTTACATTCGACGCTGGTTCTTGTCTTTGTGAGTAAACGACATGATCCTTATCTACAATGTCCGTTTCAATTCGACCAATGAAACGAAGGATTAATATGTCGTTTCTTGATGTCTCTTTATTCTCTTCCACCAACGACTTGTCCCTTATTGATTAAGAATTGATATGTCGTTTTGAAGGGAGAAAATTTATTTTTCATGGACAATAACATATTATCTAAATGGTCGTATTCTGTTGTTCGAGTGCCGTTTTGCTTTAATGAAATGAAAGAAAAAGGGAAAAAAAAAAAGTTGAACAAGCTTATTTGCATGTTTTGAAGTGTTTTTTTTTTCTTTTCTTTTTGATAAGGGGGAGGGGAAGGGGGAGGGGGAGGGTGATACCACCATTATTGGGAGAAGTTGAAACTTCCTTATTGAACCATATATGACAACATGTGAGACTTTACGTCATGGTAAATTTTGTCATACACTGCAGCATGTAAGAGCTTTATACTATTTACAATTGAAACTATGTAATTAGAACCACAACGTGTTTGGCAATTTGGTTAGCATTAAGTTTTTAGTTTAAAAACTATAGCATGTGATAATTTTATACTATCATTAGTTAGAACCATTTAGGTCCTAAGTAACATTCTAAACACATAGTAAATGTGTTTTACTTCATCTACATATCGTTTTGATAGTTACAAATGAGATGTCATTAATAAATGCACTTTCTTGTCTTCATTAATATACTACGTGTTTATTTAATGTTGTTTTTCTTGGAGTAATAAAAACACCACAATATTCATACATATTAATGACTAGACTTGTTTGGTTCGTAGGTTTAAATAGAATTTAAACTTTTATAAATAAAATATTATAGCAAAATAGTTTGTACTGTTATCTAAACCTACAAAACAACAAGCCAGTACACATGTTTTTTCTATGGTCATTCCTTCTGCGGGATTTCCAACAAATGATATTATCCATCATTTTAAAGTGTCATTCTTATTCTTTTTTTGTTACTTGCATTTGATTAAAAAAAAAAAAAGAAAATGACATGTGATTAGGGTCTGTAATACGGGTTACGACACAATAACACAACACGTACCTGATTTTTTTTGTATAGGTTAGAGTCAAAAAAATTAACTACGGATTATTTTAATGTCGACCTGAATCTAACCCGTCTAAAAACGAATCGTGTTTGGGTAAACCCGTACGCCACCAAAATGGCTCATCTGACCCACGATTAATTATTTAAATATTTTTAAAATATTTTTTATATTATCAAATATTTCCATGAGACAAAACCCTAGTTCATTTAATTTCAAACCAAGTTTCAAGCTAAATTGATTTTAACTCATAAGCAATAATAAGATTATTTTGCTTGATCCCTTGAGACTTTTTTATTTTGTTAGACTTGTTATCTTGTTAAATGTTGTTAAAATTTTAGGACAATTTTTGTTTGTTATAGTATATAACTCATTTGATTTTGAGAAAATTCATTTTATGTTATATTAATGTAGAATCAAAGCTAAAAAGATCACGAGTTAGTGCGGGTTATTACAAGTTATTGACAGGTTGCAGGGTCTTTGGCAGGTTACTAGTCATTAGCGTTTCATAGGTTACATAATAAACAGGTTTGTATGGGTCGTGTTTGTATTAACCCGTGTCAAAACAGGTTGTGTTAGTATTAAGATTTCTCAACTTATTTGTAATGACCATGAAAATTCATTAATAAAACCTAATATTTAATTGGGTTTAATTAATGAATTTACCCTTTAAATTTGTAATTTTTGTAAAATTACGATAATATAAATAATAAGCTGTATTAAATAGAAATTTTGACTGTATTGTGATGCAATGTTGGATATTTCTAATATAAATTTTATGAGTTTAATTACTCAACAATTTATAAATAATATCCTTAAAATGAATTTTATATCATAATTAATTGTCAAATTGTGATATAAATGCATGGGTACTTAGAATACAAATATGATATAGAGTCCACCGATACCTAACTCAGTGTAAGAAAGAGGCCGATGTAGTATAAGTATACTGCTAAGTAAAAACGCAAATATGAAAAAAGTTACATTTGGCCTCTAAAAGAGAACAGAAGGTAAGGAAAATAGTTTATACAATCTAAGAATATGAGATGGCATTGATTTGACTATGACAGTATATGAAAAATACTGTGTGGTGAAAAATTACACAGTATAAATTTTTAACTCATAAAGTGGACAGTCCTTGGTTTCTATTGGGCCACAAGTCTAGAAAAGTGGCCCAATCACCTTGTGCCACCTAGGGGTATACTCATTGATTACCATGAGTCATCCAAGAGAGATAAGGAAGCATTTAATGTGATTTTATCCAAAAATCTTCTTCCTTCTTTTCCATTAGCTCCGGCAACCATTAGAGAAGACTCTCAAAAAATTTCTCAAGCCCAAAACTTTGCAAAAACAACCTTACTTAAGTTCAAGAGGCAAGATTCAAGGAAATTTTACAAGTTTTAAGGTAAAAACTTAAACTTTTTAAGGGTTTTAAGGTTTTTATTCGGGGAAAAGAAATGAAACTAATTATGGTATTTTATATGGAAGTGGCGTCTAAAAAGGAGACCTAAGGAGCCTTGGAAGGCTAAAAATAATAAAAAAATGTGTTATTTGGCGTAAGTTTTGGTTTTAAAGTTTTGAAATTTTATGATTTTTTGTTTTTTATTTTTATTTTCTCAAAAGCATATGGGTTCTTGAATTAGCTTTGGTTGAAACCCATGGAAATATGAATTATGGCAGGTTGAGAATGTGAAAATTGAGGTTTAGATGTTGCAAAATGATAGTTTGTGTAAATATGATTATGGCAGGTTGAGAATTATGGGTTCTTGAATTGTTGCAATTTTAGTGCTAGCTTTTTAAAAGTGTTGTTAGATGTGGTAAATGATTTCAACAAAGGTTAAAATTGTTTATATAAGGGTAGATTTACAGTTTAAAATATATTTTTACCAAAATATCCTAAGGACTAAATTGAAAGAAAAAGTTTTCCCATGACAGATTTAAAAAACTCCTAAAAACACCCTTGTACAGTGAGATTTTGAGAAAAGTTAAAACATAAAAGTTGTAGATCTTAACGAAACTATTAGACTCTATAAATGGTTCGTCAAAAAACTCAATCGTTTGTGAGTTTTTGATTTTTCAAGAATTTATCAAAAGTAAAAAAAAAATGTTAAAATGGTAAAAATATTATTTTCAAAATGATTTAAGGTATGGTACTTTGAGTAAAAATGTTCCTTATGAAAAATAGAACATTTGATGTAAAGAGATAAATTTTAGTCCCAGGGGCAAAATCATCAAAATTTTCAGTTCAGGGACTAAACCGCAAAGTTTCATGGAAATTAGGCATAAATAAGAAATAAGAAGATCTGACCCACTAGGGTGTTATCTTAAAATTAGTATGTGGTTATTTTCGTAAGAATAACGAAATCGAGCTCGGGTAGATTAGTAGATCTACGGAGGGCAAAATCATCATTTTCACCCAAATAATCCGAACCACTCCGAAATGTTCCAAAAGGAAAAAGAATGGTTAGAAAGCTTCCCGCCCCTCGTTATAAATAATAGGGTAAAGTTAGATAGAAATAAGAATAACGAGTGGTTCTTAGAGTTGTAAATAGTGATGCAACTCAATTTATTAGCTAACGAATGTTTTGTATCGAAACAGTGAAATTTAGCTAATGGCTTTGTAATTGACCAACAGGATCCTAGGAGTCTAGGAGAAAGGAAATCAAGGTTGAGTTGCCCGACATTCGAATCAAGTAAGTACACATCCCACCTCAAGTATGAAATTATAGGCGTAGAGTGCAAAATGTGTACATGTGTACCTGTGTGTATATCAAGATGTATACTTGTATGTATGTAATGACATGAGTCTTTATAAATATGAAGGTGTATATTTGTGAGTATACGAAATAGATACCTGAGTGTATATTATGACATGTGCCTGAGTGTATATGATGATGTATACCTGTGTGTATATTATGTTAAGTACCCGTGAGTATATTATTCTATATACCTGTGCGTATATTAATGTGTATCAATGTGTATATAAAGTATGTACCTATGTATACTATGTCGTACAAGAGCATTTATGTTATGTATAACATGTGATCATCACTTTATGCATGGTATGGTACCATAATAAGTGAATTGATAAGCAAATCACCAAAAGTTAAGAAAAGTGTCGTACCGACTCTGACTCAAGGGGAGTTTAAGGATTACAGTATGGTCACGGTGTTACGTAGACCTAAGTGCGCAATGGTGCGAACATTTGAGCTCTAGTAAAAGATAAGAGATGATAATGATAAGGAATGAGAAAACATAACGAGATCATGCATTTTATTGAATGTACATGTGGGTTTATACGGGACTTACTGGGCGTAAGCTCATTAAGTATTTCATGCTGTAGGTATTTCGACGAAAAAGTCAGAGTAATTGTATTAATGAGCTGGCGGAGGGATGATCAGTGTGCAGACCTGGGTATGGATTTCACCGCAGTATGTTTTCGCTGTAATGTATTTTAAGATATTTTGAAAGTAATGTTTGATAAACTATATTGCAAAGAAAATGTGGTTATGTAAATATAAGTTTGTATTTCAAAGATTGTTAGATCAGTATATGTAAAGTATTTGTAAAAAAGAAAAAAATATTTAAAACTTTTTGCTTATAAGTAAACAAAGAAAAGGTTTTTCATAACTTAAAAAAGATAAGTTATGATATTATTCGTGTCATAAGTCAGATTAGTGTTTGATATGAATTGTAACCCATAAATGTGATTCTCTTCGAAAAAAAGTCGTGTCGTACCTTTCTAAATTCTAACATTAACTTTGGCCTTTTCCTTTAATTGTTCCCCATTCATAGCTAAAAAGGTCGCGTCGTTTCCTTCAAAATGTGTCCCCGTCGGGACCGTACCCGTCAAACAAAACCCGGTTCGACCTTCTAACACGGTACCTGTCTGCTTTGATCTTCCTCAAACCCAACTCACTTTGCTCTCTTTCCTCTCTCTGCAACTTTCATCTTCTTCGTCGACTTGGAGACGAAGCCTCACAGAAAATGAGCGGCCACGACTCCAAGTACTTCTCCACCACCTAAAAAGGGAGAAATCCCCGAGCTCAAAGAGGAGCTCAATCTCAGTACAAGGTTCCTATCTCTCTCTCTCTTTCTCTCTCTCTTCTCTTTCTATATTTACATGTTCTTGCATATTATTTGCCTGTATATGCTCTCCTGGATCGCCGATCTGCATCGCTCAGGTTTTTCGATTTTCGTTGCGTAGTCGTGTTTTTGTGGCGTCTTGTGGAGATTTTGTGCGCAGATCTGTTGGTTCGCGCTTTGATTCTTTTGCTTAGATTGCTTGTGTGACTCAATTGAATGTTGTTTTGTTTCATGTTAGCTTATTCTGGATTAGGATTATTGTCTGGGTTTGGTTGACGATCTGTTTTTCCGTTTGGTTCCCGAGAAACCAGTGGGGGAAATGGGACCAAATTGGGGATTTTGTTTGAATACAACGCGATCGTGAATGTATAAACAACTTGAAGCTTTCACTTCTATTGTTATTTAAACGACCGAGCGAACATTGTGGATTTCTCGCGATATAGCGAGTTTGATTTTGCTTCCATGAGATCTCGCTTTTTCAGATAATTGATATGTAAGAGGATTCAAAAAGGAAATTATTGTAATTTTTTTAAATAATAATCTGTATGTTTTTATTGGGTCGTTGTGTTGATATTGACCTTTGTCTGGGAAAAAAAGGACTTCGAGTTTATGTTTCTTATTCCGGAGTTGTCAATTTCTGTGTACCTCTTTAGAAGTTGTGTGAATCAAACTGTTCTTCTATATTGCATGCAGGATAAGAGAAAAGATGCTGTCAAGAAAGTAATTGCCGCAATGACAGTTGGGAAGGATGTTCATCACTCTTCACAGATGTAGTCAATTGCATGCAAACTGAAAATTTGGAGCGAAGAAGCTTGTTTATTTGTATCTCATAAACTATGCTAAAGCCAGCCTGACCTAGCAATACCTTGCAGTGAATACGTTTGTTAAGGTAAAGCCTTCATTATTTTCCTTGTCTCCTACATTTTGAGACCTATATCATCACATAATTAGGGCAAGAAAAGGATAAGAAGGAGAAAAGGAAGAAATGATTGTTAATTTACTTGTCATTTTCTATCTAGATATAACTATAAGTTGTAAGGAAAAAAGCAACCCATTTGGTTAGTCTGGTCAGAAGGATATGTCTTGTTTTATTAGCTCAATAACTCCAAACTCTTGGTTTAGAAGAGTGCCCTCCACATTGCAATTGATGACCTTTCTATTTGGTTCTTTCTTTGTTCTCCCCCCCACCCAAAATGAGTGTGTTGGTCTTTTCTAGGTTTTAGCCTTTAGTTGTGGTACTTTCACAGTTTTTTTCTCATTTTGGAGTCTATCAACTAGCAAGACCCATGTAGTTGGTCAAGTTAAGTCAGATGTTCTCTATATGTTTCCTGTGAGAAAGAAATATATTAATAATTAAATGCATCGCACAGAAGATATTGAAGTTGTGCAACAAGTAAACACCAGCATGTGATGCACAAACTGAAATGCTGTGGTGCTATTCCAAAAAATTCAAGAAACTGTTATTATTTTGATGAAGTTTGATTCATGTTTCCACACAAATTTTGAATGGAGAAGCTTCTTATAATTCTATTATCATCTTTAACTTACATGATCTTTTATGCAGGATTCACAAGACCCAAATCTCTGATTCGTGCTTTGGCTGTGCGCACAATGGGGTGCATTCGTGTTGATAAAATTACAGAATATCTTTGTGATCCTCTTCAGAGATGTCTTAAGGTTGTTATTTATTTTTGATGAAGTTTTGACATTATAGGCTTTTTGGTATCTGGATAGTAAGATTCTGACAAATTAGTTGCAGTCTCGAGTTTACTGATTAATATATTTTTTGACAGGATGATGATCCATATGTTCGTAAGACAGCTGCCATATGTGTTGCCAAACTTTATGACATAAATGCTGAGTTGGTTGAGGATAGGGGTTTTTTGGAATCTCTCAAGGATTTGATATCCGACAACAATCCAATGGTTGTAGCAAATGCTGTTGCCGCTCTTGCTGAAATTCAAGAGAATAGTAACAGACCCATTTTTGAGATCACTAGTCATACACTGTCAAAGCTGCTTACTGCTCTAAATGAATGCACAGAGTAAGTTTGATTCGTCTTCTTTTATTAAAATTAACACTGATCCCAGAGAATTATTTGGTCTTCTTGGCCTTTTTATTTATTGCTTGTGATGGGAATTTTCTGTCGATGTTCCATGTATTTGTTGTGAAATTGTTTCCTTTTTGATTCTTATATTTTATTGTTTAACTCAAAATTGATAACGCTCGCAGGTGGGGTCAAGTTTTTATACTGGATGCTCTTTCTAGATACAAGGCAGCTGATGCTCGTGAAGCTGAAAACATAGTGGAGAGAGTAACACCTCGACTACAACATGCTAACTGTGCAGTTGTACTCTCAGCTGTGAAGGTGATGCTTTGGCTGATCGTTTGGCTTCATCTCATTGTTGCTACTGCATCGCCATTGACATTTTTGGTATCCACCATTATAACAAACTATCCCCCTACATTTTCCTTGCAGATGATCCTGCAACAAATGGAACTTATAACAAGTACTGATGTGGTTAGAAATCTTTGCAAGAAGATGGCTCCTCCACTTGTGACATTACTCTCTGCTGAGCCTGAAATACAATATGTTGCGTTGCGGAACATAAACCTTATAGTACAAAGACGGCCTACAATCCTGGCTCATGAAATCAAGGTGAACTATAATCTTTCTAGGTTCTTGCCTGTTCCTTTTAATGTCTAAGGTTATTGCTTGTTGAAGAAAGACTGTGCCTATAATTACCTCGTTTTTTGCTAGGTATTCTTCTGCAAGTACAATGACCCTATATATGTGAAGATGGAAAAGTTGGAAATTATGATAAAGCTGGCTTCTGATCGAAATATAGACCAGGTGTGTAAATTTTTTTGGTGCTTAACAAGTTCTGATTAAACTTATCTGGTGGCAATTTGCTAATATTTAATTTTTCTGTTTTTTCTATTACATTTTTCTAGGTTCTCTTGGAGTTTAAAGAGTACGCTACAGAAGTTGATGTTGATTTTGTTAGAAAGGCCGTTCGTGCAATTGGTCGTTGTGCCATCAAATTAGAAAGAGCAGCTGAGCGTTGCATTAGTGTTCTACTTGAACTGATTAAGATTAAAGTGAACTATGTGGTTCAAGAGGCTATTATTGTCATTAAAGATATCTTTAGGAGATATCCCAATACGTAAGTTTTATTATTCGATTTGTGCCAAGGATTTTTTCCTCCTTCCAAGCTTTGTGTATTCTCTCTCTCTTGCTTTATATCTATGAATCCTTTGTATTTTATCTTTCTCTCGCTTTGCAGCTATGAATCCATTATTGCAACTCTATGCGAGAGCTTAGACACTTTGGATGAACCAGAAGCTAAGGTATTAGTGAAACTTTCCTTGTTACTGCACAGGTTCACAGCTTGATATGTATGTATATATATAAATATATATATATAGAAACAAGTCTCATTGTTTCCATGGTCACATATATGGTTTCCCTTTCTTTGTTAACTTGATTTAGGCATCAATGATCTGGATAATTGGCGAATATGCGGAAAGAATTGACAATGCTGATGAGCTCCTTGAGAGCTTTCTAGAGAGTTTCCCTGAAGAGCCTGCACAAGTCCAGTTGCAACTGCTGACTGCAACTGTCAAACTTTTCCTTAAGAAGCCAACAGAAGGCCCTCAGCAGATGATACAGGTCTGTTTTAGTATTATACAGTAACATTGCAGGATCCCTCTTTTTTACTCCCCTTACTTCATTTTTCCTTGAAATTGTTATTTGAAATGGTCACGTCCTCCCTATATATCTCAAGAAAGAGTGAGAATTTCATCGGTATAGAGCTAATTTGGATTACAACAAATTGGGTATCTATTCTTTCTTATCAACAAAAACAAATTGGGTATCTATTCTAATTTCTAAAAGATCTTCTAAATGTTTTGAAATGGCCTTATTAGAGCTTCACAAAATACTCTTGACCAAACTGAATGTGAAGTAGCCAAACTGGAACCTTTTTTGTAAATCTTTTGCGCTATGCATCTCTTCAAGGTCTCCTTCTTGACTGAATGTACATCAAATGATTAGTAAACGATTTTTTAAAAATTTGTTTTTCTTTCTTTTTTTTTTAAAGTACCGTGCATTACATAATCATCGATAAGTGATTGCATGGCCTCTAATGTAGAGGGAATTACCATTATGATTAAGAGGTGGATTTTTATATATGTGTAAAAGCCAGTCCTATTAACTACAAAGAATTTTCCTTCTTGACATGGGCTTCAAGTCTACTGTTTTAGATAGTTTTTCAGTGGACTCTCATGATGTGGATTTATGTTTACAGGTTGTCTTGAATAATGCAACTGTAGAAACAGATAACCCCGACCTAAGGGATCGTGCATACATATATTGGCGTCTCTTGTCAACTGATCCAGAGGTGTGGTTCAGCAAAAAATATTTTTTTGCCTTTTATTTTTCTCGAGACAGTTACTGCAATTAACCTTTTACTTCATTTCTCTTGGGAAAAAGACTGGTGGTGTTGCTTTTGAGGAGCATCTTGACATGCATGTCAAACAGTTGCTATTGGGGTGTCATCTTATGCATATGCCACGGCTGACATTAGCTTCTCAGTTGACCCCTTGATAGGACTAGATAATGAAACTTAACATAGCCTTGAACTTACTTAAAATGATAGGGTCCAATATAGGACCTAATAACTCCGATGCCTTTTTGGTTCCAGCCAAGGGGAAAAAAAGACACCTCCTATGCCTTTTCAGTGTATTTTTAGTAAAGTCAGCTTTATTCTGGTTATTATTGAAAGTGGGATTGGACTTGGAACGGGTTTTTGCTGTAAAAGCCT